>CAUYLG010012175.1:0-53719 GCA_963573385.1 Cacajao melanocephalus
TTAAACAAACTACTCCTGAATGAACATGTTAGGCCACAAAACAAATCTCAATACATTAAAAAAATTGAAATCCTATCAAATATTGTTTCTGACCACAGTGGAATAAAACTAGAAATCAATAACAGGAAGAACTTTGGAAACTGCATAAAAACATACAAATTAAACAAACTACTCCTGAATTAAACAAACTACTCCTGAATTAAACAAACTACTCCTGAATGAACATGTTAGGCCACAAAACAAATCTCAATACATTAAAAAAATTGAAATCCTATCAAATATTGTTTCTGACCACAGTGGAATAAAACTAGAAATCAATAACAGGAAGAACTTTGGAAATTGCATAAAAACATACAAATTAAACAAACTACTCCTGAATGAACAATGGATCAATGAGTAAATTTTTTTTAATGTTTAAAAAATTTCTTAAAGCAAAAACAGAAACACAACATACCTTTAAGGTATAGCAAACACAGCCTTAAGAGGGAGATTTACAACAATAAACATTTACATAAAAGTGGAAAGACTTTAAATAAATAACAAAACTATGTACCTCAAAGAACTAGAAAACAAGAATAAACCAAACACAGAATTAGTAGAAAGAAATAATAAACATCAGAGAATACATAAATGAAATTGAAATGAAATAACAGTACAAAGGAGCAACAAGTCTGAACAGACCAGTAATAGGGAACCAGATTAAAGCAGTAATTAAAAACCCCTTTCCTCAAAATTCTCCCATCAACAACAAATCCCAGGACCTGATCACTTCACTGCTGAATTCTACCAAACATCTGAAAAACTAATACCAATTTTCCAACTCTTTCACATTATTGAAGAAAAAGAAATACTTTCAAATGCATTCTACAAGGCCAATATTACCCTGATACCAAAGCCAGATAATGACACACTGAAAAAAACAAAATCACATGCCAATATTCCAATGGATATAGGTACAAAAATCCTTAACAAAATGCTAACAAACCAAATTCGAGAACATATTCTAAAAAATCACTCTTCATTGATCAAGTGGGGGTTCATCCCAGGGATGCAAGAATGGTTCAACATGCACAAATCAATAAACATAATACCTCACATTAACAAAATGAAGAACAAAAAGTATATGATAATTTCAATAGGTGCCAAAGAAACATTCAATAAAATATGACATCTTTTCTCAATTATCAATAAAAAAATCTTAACAAACTGTGTATAGAAGGAACATATCCCAAAACAATGAAGGCCATATATGACAAACCAAAAACATCATACTGAACAACAACAACAAAAAACTTGACAACCTTTCCTCTAAGATCTGGAATGAGACAAGGATGCCTACTTGCACTATTTTATTCAGCACAGTACTAGAAATCCTAACCAGGGCAATTAGATAAGAGAAAGAAATAAAAGGCATACAAATAGAAAAAAATAAGTTAAATTGTTTGTGGATGACATGTCCTAATATTTAGAAAACCCTAAAGACTCCACCAAAAACTATTTGAAGTAATACATTGAGTAAGTTTGCAGGATACAAAATTAACATAGAAAAATCAGTAGCATTTCTATATGCCAAATGGGAACAATTTGAAAAAGAAATAAAGAGAGCAAAAAAAAAAATTCCATTCACAATAGATTTTTAAAATACCTGGAAATAAATTTAACCAAAAAAGTGACAGAACTCTATAATTTAAATTATAAAACATTGATAAAGTAAATTGAAAATGGTATCTCAAAATGAAAAGATACACCATGCTCATAATTGGAAGAATTGATATTGTTAAAATATCCATACTACTCAAAATGATATACAGATTCAATATAATTTTCATCAAAATATCAATAATATTCTTCACAGAAATAGAAAAAAAAATCCTAAAACTCACATGAAACCACAAAAGATTCTAAATAGCCAAAGAAATGCTTAGAAAAAAAGAACAAAGCTGTAGGCATCACATGGCTGGACTTCAAAGTATATTACAAAGCTGTAGTAACCAAAACAACATGTTACTGGCATGAAAACAGACACATAGACCAATGGAACAGAATAAATCCCAAAATAAAATCATACATTTATAGCCAACTCATTTTTGACAAAGGTGCCAAAAATGTGCAATGAGGAAAGAATAGTTTCTTTAATCAATGGTGCCAGGAAAACAATATTCATATACAGAAGAATAAATCAAACCTGTATCTCTCATTATATAGAAAAATAAAATAAAAAATGGCATAAAGGCTTAAATCTAAGACCAGAAACTATGAAACTACTAGAAGAAACCTTTGAAGAAAAGGTTCAGAACACTGGTCTGGGCAAAAATTTTTTTTGGAAGGCCTCAAAAGCATAGATGACAGAAACAAAAATAGATAAATGGGACTTAAACTAAAAAGCTTCTTCACAGCAAAGAAAACAACACAGTAAAGAGAAAACACACTGGATGAGAGAAAATATTTTAAAACTATCCATCCAACATAGGATTAATAACCAGAATATATAAAGAACTCCAACTCAATAGCAAAATAATAGTAATAATCTAATTTTAAAATTGTCAAAAGATATTCTGGGAAACCATCCCCCAGTGCTCTGCAACCTTCTCTGAGGCAGCCACTGACACTGCTGTCTGCCAGGCTAGAGACTGATGGGGAGTCTGGGAGCTCTCATGCACCTCCAGGACAGGTTCCACTGCCATTGCTGTGGTACCAAGGCACATTCAGATTACATATCCCATGCCTGGCAGTCTCCCCCAAAGTTGTCTTCCTGGCAGTTCCTATGGAGAGAAGCCCACCTTTCCCAGTGGCAGGCCCAAAACGTATGCGCCATTGTCCTGCAAGTGTTCTGCTGGCAAACAGGGAGCAATCCATCCTTCCCTATCACAACCAGTGCTAGCGTCAGAAGGCAGAGAAGTCCACTGGCCTGATCTTGGGTCCAGGACTTAAGCATACCATCTGGGGTCATGGAGATGAGACTTGTGATCTGATCTCTAGCAAGGGAGGAGGCTCCATCATCAGGACTGAGAGAAGAGTGTGGCGTCATGTTGCAGAGTGGGAGCTGGAGGTCCTTCTCTTTGCAGGATCAAACTGGGGAGGGTATGGTCTGAGAGCTGTGGTTTCTGCCCCAGGAAGACTCACAGCCTGGGATGGCTTCACCACCTGAACAAAGACTGGTTGAAACTAGCCTAACCCATCTGGCCTGCTGCCAGAGCCAGAAACTAGAGGGAGACCTACTGAGTTGGGGCTGCAGAAGCTGGGCTTCTCCTACTGCAGCCTGCTAGGTTACAGATTCCAGGGTACCCCTCTATCCCCATGCAGGTCCCTTGGAGCAGAAGCTCTTCCACCCCTCCCTGCAGGGTTGCCCCAGCAACCTGAGACCTGTCCCTTGATCCTCACTAGGATTGACACTTGTCCTACCTTAGGGAGCCAGGTCATGGGCTTGTCCAACCCATCCCTGCTCTGCTTTGTCCCCTCCAACTGCCTCAGTGGCAGAGCATGGTATGGTGACCCCTGGGAATTTCCTGGCCTGCTTACTGCCTAGGATACCTGGGTACTTCTTCTATTTAACAAAGGCCAAGCAAAAATCCCACTGCCACCACCACAGCTGATCTTCTCCTGCAAGCACCACCTACTGGCTGTGAGGTCAACCTGCATAGCCCATCACAATTTCTGCTAATACAACTGCACAGTGCTCTGTTGGCCCTTATCCGCAAGCACCATCTACTGGTCTGGAGATCAAACGATACGGCCAATGTGTTACCTGCTGACAGAAGTGCACGTGGTACAGTGAAATGAGATAAAGTTCCTAAGACCTCCACCTCCTGTTTCTGAAGTATGCAGTGAACCTGCTCACATGTCCAGTATACTGTCACTACAACCTAGAGACAACCATCATTTTACACATCCAGTACACTAAAGTTATCTATAAACAAGGAATTCATACAGAGTCTTGGCCCCCTAACAGCAGTCAGAAGAAAACTAAAGGACCCTACTTAACATATACTATAATCACAACCTCAAGGAGTGGGAGTCTCATCCAAATGAAAGTAAATTCAAAAGTAAGAAGTGACAGCCTCTGTAGACAAGAAAGAACCAGTGTAAGAACCCTGGAACCGTGAATAAAACAGCACTGCTACACGTCCCCCCAACCCCACCAAAGGATCACACTAGTTCTCTAGCAATGGATCCTAACCAAAATGAAAATTTTAGATTGACAGATAGAAAACTCAAAATATGTATTATAAGAATGCTCAGTAAGATCCAAGAGAAACTTGAAAATCAACATAAAGAAACAAGAAAAAAACATGTAGTATATGTAAGACAAGATAGCTATATTTAAAAAAACCAGAACTTCTGGAAATGAAAATTTCACTAAAGAAATTTTAATATGCAGTTGAAAGTCTTAACAATGCACTAGACCAAGCACAAGAAAGAATTTCGGACCTCAAAGATCGGTCTTTTGAATTAACCTAGTCAGTCAAAAAAAAAGCATTTAAAAATATTCAAAACTTAAAAAAAAACCCTTCAAAAAACATAGGAATATGTAATATGGCCAAGCCCATGATTTATAGTCATTCCTGAGAGAGAAGAAAAAGTAAGGAATTTAGAAAGCACATTTGAGGGAATAAATCATGAAAATTTGTCTGATCTTGCTAGAGAGGTAGACATCTAGATATAAGAAATTCAGAGAATCCTTGAAAGATACTATAAAAGATGAACACTGCCAAGGCATATATAGTCATTTGACTACCGAAAGCCAATGCTAAAGAAATGAATCATAAAGTCAGCTAGAGAGAAGGGTCAAATCACCAACAAAGAAAATCCCATCAGACTCAGATTTCTTACAGGAAATCATATAAACTGTAAAAGATTAGGGGCTATTTTCAGCTTCTTTAAAGAAAAAAAAATGCCAGCCAATAATTTTATATCCTGCAAAACTAAGCTTCATAAATGAAAGAGAAATACATCTTTCCCAGACTTTTAGTAGAGTCAGGGTCTCACTATGCTGCCTGGGCTGGTCTTGAGCTGCTGAGCTCAAGTGATCCTCCCACCTTGGTCTTCCAAAATGCTAGGATAATAGGCATGAGTGTCCACACCAAGCTGAAATCAGTATATGGAAAAGGCATCTGTACCACCTTGTTTATTGCATCATTATTCACAGTAGCCAAGAGATGAAATCAACCTAAGTGTCCATCCACAGATTAATGGATAAAGAAAATATTATACACACGCACACACACACACACACACACGAACATTTTTCAGCTATAAATAATTACATCCAGTCATTTGCAGTAATGTGAATGGAATCGAATGACATTATGTTAAGTGAAATAAGCCAGGCACAGAACGACAAATATTGCATATTCTTACTCATATGTGGGAACTAAAAGATTAATCTAATAAAGGTAGTGAATAGAATGGTGGCCACCAGAGCCTGGGAAGGGTAGGAAGGATGGAGGGATAAAGAGAAGTCACCTAATGGGTACAAAAGTGAAGCTAAAATAGAAGAAGTAAGTTCCAGTGTTCAACAGCATAATAGAATGACTACTGTTAACAAGAATTTGTAGTATATTTCACAATAGCTACAAAGGAGACTTTGAATGCTCCCAACACAAGAAATGATTCATGTTTGAGGTAATGAATACCTCAATTATTCTTCTCTTTTGAAGAGTAATTTTGCTGGATACAGAATTGTAGATTGGTGTGCTTATTTTTTCAACATTTTAAATGTTTCACTCCACTCTCTTCTTGTTTCTATGCATTATGATAAAAAGCCCAATGTAATTTCTATTATTCTTCCTGTCTGTGTAAAATGTTTTCCACCCCCCCTCAACTTCTTTAAGATTTTCTCTTTGCTCAGGCATGGTTGCTCATGCCTATAATCCTAGAACTTTGCGAGGCTAAGGTGAGAGAATTCTTAAGGCCAGGAGTTTCAGACCAGCCTGGTCAATATAATGAGTCCCCATCTCTACAAAAAATAAAAATAAAAAAGGATTTTCTCTTTGTTACCGAATTTTGGAAGATTTAATATAATATTCCTCTGTGTAGATTATTACATACTTATATTGTTTGCTGTTCTCTGAGACTGCTAGATCTGAGGTTTAGTGTCTTAATTTTTGAAAATAAATTATCCATTATTATTTCAAGTATTTATTCTGATCCATTCTTTCTTCTCCTCCTGGCATCCCCATCATATATATACATCTATATATATACACACACATATATATGTGAGACAGCTGAGTGCAAAGGGAGTCCAAGAAAAAGTCCAACCAGCCTGTGCACTGGGGTGGAGCCTCAAAAGTGGAGCTTTTCGCAGTGGGGAGGAGCCTGGCCCCTCCTCTTCCTGTCTGGAACCTGGGATTTAAACGTTGAAGCAGGAAGCACTCTAACAGGGACTCTAGCCTTGTGGAGAGTCCCTGATTTCCCCTTTTCTTCCCTTTCTACCAATAATATCCTGCTTTACCTATCCTTCAAACTATCTGCAAGCCTCAATTTTCATGGCTGTAGAACAAGAACTGTGTCTTTAGCTGAACTAAGGAAAGGTCCTACAACTTATGTGTATATATACATACACACACTTATACATAAATACACACACATATGTGTATATATACTCATCTTTTAAAACCACTCCACAGTTCACACATACTCTGGTTTTTTCTCTCTCTAAATTTCAGTTTGGGAACTTTCTATTGACATATCTTCAATGTCACTGAATCCTTCCTTGTCCATGTCTAATATGACAGTCAGCCCATCAAAAGCATTCTTGATTTATATTACAGTGTTTTGCATTTCATTGACTTTTGAGTTCTTCTTTAAGCTTTAACCTAGATGCTTATATTACTCATCTATTTTGCATGTTGTCCACTTTTCCACTAGAGACCTGAGCATATTAATCATTGTTATTTTAAATTCTTGGGTTACATGTACTGATGTAGGTTGGCCTTTAGTGTGATGGTGATGTTTATCTGGCTAGGAATTATGCTGTGCTTACTATTTCTTGTACCCACAGGTGTCTGAGGCTTCAATTTCCCTTAGTATCTTTGTATCACCCCTTGTGTTTTCAGGTTTCTCTAGGAACTCATTCTTAAATAGATTCTGGAAGTTTCAATTTTCCAATTGTAATTCTCCATTATTTACAGTAGTCCGGTTGATGTGTTTGTAAGGTGTGGGGAAACAGCATTCTATAGTCCTATGATTGGTTCACTATCTTTAACTGAGCCTGTGTCCTGGGCTGTGACCTTTGAAAGTGCTTTTAAGCTTTTCCCCACTTAAGTGAAGCAGGAAAGCTAGAGGAGGATGGAGTTGAATGGAATGAACGTTTTTTCTTACCTCACGTTAGTTAGGTGCAAAGTAATTTCCTTTGAAGAAGAGGGTAGGGGTAGGCTGCTTTGGTCTTACATTACCATGGTTATTTTCATCCTCCCTCTGCCAGAAGCACGAAGAGATTATTCTCCAGTTTTCACAGTGAGAACTTGGTGGGGCTCCTGGAGGTAAAACACAAAACCATAAAGACCCTCTGAGACTGAGCCCCCAAGAGTTTTAAATTTTCAAGCTTATCTACACTGAGCCCCAGGATTTCATGAGTTGAGTTACATGTTCCTAAAAATAATGGCTACAGCTGGGCCTTCTAATCCTGAGCTTTAGTCCCTAAGATTGAGGATAAACTGTGATTTTCTGTATATTTACCTGTCAGTCCACTTTTCAGGGCAGCAGTTTTCCTGTGACCTCAATTCTATGATGGATTTCAGAAGATTGCTTATTTCAGTTTATTCAGTTTTCCCCTTGATACGAAGATGGAAGGGATAACTCCAAACTTTACTTGTTGGAGTAAAAACCAGAAGTCATGGTAAACAGATTTTAAAACAAATATATTAAACAAAAAAACTTCACTTTGTAGCCAATGCTCTCATAGAGCCCTTCTTCAGGGACATTAAGGAAAGAGAGAGGTTTACTCCTTTCTTTGTGACTTTGCACAAATAAAGGAGGTTTTTTGTTTTGTTTTGTTTTTGTTTTTTAGTTGTATATACCTTTATTATCCATTTATGTTCAGAAATAACAAAATCAGGAGATTCAATAACTTATAGTTAAGAGCAAAAATATTATGAAATTTGGGGAGTATGTCATCAGTGCCACTCTCTGCTCTTTGTGTACCAAGAATTATTAAACATAGAATTTTGACAAAAAAGTGAGTTAGCACGTTAGAATCTTTAAAGTGACAAAAAAATCATTACATAATAATAAACAGGTCAATTTCCTAAGTGAACATATTAATTGAAAATCTATATGTACCCAAGATCAGAGCACCTAAACGTATGGAGCAAATATCAATAGATTTGAAGGGAGAGAGAGACTGCAATACAGTAATAGTGAGCAACTTCAATATCCCATTTGCAGCAATGGAGAGATATACCCAGATGGAAAATCAGGAAGGAAACATCAGACTTTGTGTTAGGCTGTTCTTGCATTGTTATAAAGGAATACCTTAGACTGAGTGATTTATAAACAAAAGAGGTTTAACTGGTTCGCAGTTGTTCAGACTACGCAAGCATGGCACCAGGATCTGCTTGGCTTCTGGGGAGGCCTCAGAGAGCCTTTATTCATGCTAGAAGGTGAATTGGGACCAGACACATCACATGGCCACAATAGGAGCAAGAGAGAAATTGGAGGAAGTGTGACACAGTTTTAAACTACTAGATCTTGTGAGAACTCACTCACTATTGCAAGGACAGCACTAAGGGGATGGTGCTAAACCATTAATGAGCAATCCACTCCCATGATCCAGTAGTGTCCCATCCTCCAAAGTTGGAGATTACAATTCAACATGAAATTTAGGGAGACAAACATCCAAATTGTATCAGACTTAATTTGATACTCTGGAACAAATGGACCTACCAGACATACACAGAACATTCCACCCAACACAAACAGACTCTTCTCAAATTAACACAGAACATTCTCCAGCAAAGATCATACGTTAGGCCACAAAACAAGTTTTAACAAATTTAAGAAGACCAAAATCATATCGATTATCTTTTTTGACTACACTGGAATGAAAACAGAAATTAACAGGAAGACTCATTGAAAATGAATAAATATGTGGAAATTAAAAATATGCTCCTAAACAATGATTGGGTCAATGAAGAAATTTAAAGGGGAAACTAAAGAATATCTTGAGACAAAAGTAGCTCTCAAAGGGAAGTTTATAGCATTACACCTACATAAAAAACAGAAGAAAAGTTGTCAAATGAAACGAAAAAACTAATGTTACATCTCACAGAACTAAAAAAAGAACAACCTATGACTAAAGTTGCAGAAGAAATCACAAATATCAGAGAATATGTAAAGGAAATAGAAAGTAGAAAAACTATAGAAAATATCATCCAAAATAAAAGTTGAGTTTTTTTGAAAAGCAAAATAACTGACAAAATTTTAGCTAAAGAAAGAAGGCTCAAAATCAGAAATGTAAGAAGCGATATTACAATTGATAGCACAGAAATACAAAGATCATAAGAAACGACTATGTAAAACCATATGCCACCAAATTGGACAACCTATTACTTCATTTTAACAGCAGGAAGGTGAACTTCTTAATAGGAACCTATCCTATTTTTCAGGAATTTAAGGAATAGTGAGTTCAAATGCTGTTTTGGTGACATAACATCATCCAGCTGCTTTCTCTGTCAATAATTCTTAGTTTCTTTCTTTTTCCCCCTGGTGTTTACAGAATTGCATTAGTTACAATTTAATCACGAGTACTAAATTTTCACTCTATCAGGCCGCTGATTTGGGGGAGTTGTTATGCAACACCTTCTCATAGATCTTGAATATGCTTTTAAATGAATCAACATTCTACAGAGCTTCATTAAAGGTGTGGAAGGTAGGAATCATTGAACAGGCTATTAAGTGTGCGCTTCCTGTTCTCTTTTTTCTTAGCAAATGATCTGACTCCTTTAGCTTATCTCATTATTTTCCAGAGGTTTAGTCATCTTCTCTGACAAATAAGACACAAACTAAACCAATACTGTGGTATGGTCTTCTTTGTCAGAGAAGATTAGCGGCCAGACTATGAAGAGAGAGAGGTTTTGAAATCTCTCTTAAGCATGAAAAGTTGGAGAGATGATCAAATGCCTAAAGACAATTTTGTGTGTGTGTGTGTGTGTGGAATAATCACTGTGAGAAACTTCTGGGGTCAAAAGACTGCTGATGAGCACAGGAAGTCTTCAAGGAGGTTCAGTAAAGATATGCAGATCCACATATGACTCAAGAATGAATAGAGAGCTGGGCAGATTGTAAGCATGAAGGGAGTGTCCCTCCTTCTCATGGAGGTCTAAACTAGGTTCACAGTAGGCAGGGATTCTGCTTCATTTTTCATTTACCCAGGAGGCATGAAGTAAATATTTGTTGGATAAATGAATGAATAGCTCAATTCCGTTAAAGCAATGCCTAACAAAAGTAGTGTTCAAAACTTATTACTGAATGATGGAATGAGGTATAATACATGCTTTATTGTTGGAAAGGAACCTGAATATAGCTATGCTACTAGGGTCAACTTTATCCCACTCCACACCCACATCAAGCAGGCTCCTGATTTGGTGGTAGCTGCCTAGTGTGAGACGGAAATGGACGTGAAAGGCACTGGCCCTGGGAGAGAGATTCAACCTCCCTGTGCCATTCCCTGGCTCCTGTTGCTCCAACCCAGCTGGTCGGCCCTGCAGACCAAGGGAGAAATGGGCATATGCCTTTAACGATGGGGGGTGGGTATCAGGGGAAGTGGGTTGAAATTAATTTGGGGAAGGGAACCAGAAATAACAATGGATTTGAAAGGCACCAGTTATAAAGCAATGGCTTGCCTGAATTCAACCTTTTAATGGAAGAACCTAACAGTGAATTACCTCATTGTTTTGCCAGTACATGCTTTCTTTGTTGTATTTATAGAATCATAAAATATATGAAGTGGGAAGAAACTGTAAACATACTTGCTGCCAACACCCTCATTTTGCAAATTAAGAAAGAGCCCTTTACCCCCAAGCATCCTCAAGTCACACACTCATTACTAATGGGTAGGGACTTTGTGGCTCTTCCTGCCCTTTCACCCCGTCTAGTCCATCCCCAAGAAGGGGATTCTGTATTTGTCAGTTTTCACACTGCTATAAAGAAATACCCAGGACTGGGTAATTTATAAAGGAAAAAGGTTTATTTGACTCACAGTTATGCATGGCTGTGGAGGCCTCAGGAAACTTACAGTCATGGCAGAAGGCAAAGGAGAAGCAAGTACCTTTTTCACATGATGGCAGGAAAGACAGAAAGTGAAGGAGGAACTGCCAAACACTTATAAAACCATCAGATCTCATGAGAACTCACTATAATGAGAATAGTGTGAAGGAACAACCTGATGATTCAATCATCTCCCACTGCTCTCCGTCAGCAAGTGGAGATTATGGGGATTACAATTCGGGATGAGATTTGGGTGGGGACAGAGAGCCAAACCATATTAGATTCTGTCTGCAAACAACTTAAAGATTAAACAAACTGAGCTGGTACTCCAGGCCATACCACCACGCAGGGTGTGGCTGGCTAGCCCCGAGGGAGGGGAAAAGCAAAGACTAGGAAAGAACAGCCAATGAGGGCTGTCTCTGGGTTCTGTGGTGACCAGCCTCCAGCAGCCCAGCCCCAGGGTGGTGAACAAAGTCAGCTTCGTCTGAGTGTTGACCTTCCATGGGAGGAGCAGCTGCCAGGTTGCCTGCTAATTATGGTGAACCCAAAATTTCAAAGGGCAGGAACAGAGGGTTCGGTCAAATGGCAGACAACCAGTGTGGCAGGCTGGCAGGCTGAAGACTGCAGATTGCAGCATAAACAAATACTGGGCAAGTCAGGAAAAAGGTTAAACTGAGCCATTAGGATTGCTCTCCTTCAGTCTCTGGCACAGGAACTGTAAGCTTCCAGGAGACAGGGACATGGATGAAAACGGATGGACAGGAAGGGAAAGAGCTGGTAAGTCTGAGGAGCAACAAAACAACTCCGACTGACTATCACTCCCTTGCAATGAAAAGCCAATCCCTGCATTTGTACAACACCCAGGAAACATATGCCAAGCTCCTCAGTTAGGCACTGTGAGAAATGAGACAGACACAGCCCTGAGTTCTCCTTCAGGGAGGAAACTGATATGAAAACAACTAACGTTGACCTCAAAACATGTTTCTTTTACAGCTTGTTGTAATGCACATTTAATTTTTGTCTCCTGGCAAAAAGAAAACCGGATTAATTCTGACTGACACTTCTGCGAATGCATCATAAGGGTGACATTTGAGCTCTTAGGATTTCTACAGGCTAAGATGTCTGAAAAGGGTAATCAATTCTGGTCCTAACCTACTTTTACATTTTTATTCCCATCACCACCCCAGAGGTCACCCCTGGCCTGAAATTCCTCCATCTCTCTCTGTGGTCACCCCAGCTCAGGCTCATTCCTGATCCTAATTTGTGCTTTTCATGCCCCAAGAAAGGCAACATAGGCATAAAGAAGCATAAACAAATTTGAATTCATTTTTATATCTCTGTTAAAATGCTCCTTTTCTGTGAAACCTTCTTCAGGTCACGCAGACACAAATAATGGTTTCTTCCTTTGTGTTCCAATTATACCTAGTATGCATTGCCATTTCAGAGTCTGTCATGGTATGTTATTTATTTGTTTGCCTCACTTAATCTCTGTTTAAGTTGTGAATGCATTCAGTCAATCAGCACTTACGGGATGCTAACCATATGTCCAGCATCTGCTTGATAAAAGTATATAGAGATAATACATTTTTGTTAAATGAACATGCAATACAATGTGTTGAGGCTATATACTTCATTGCACTCAGACACACACACAAGAAAAAATGGGGTTCAGGAAGTGGCTACTTTGGTGTAGCTAATGCAAAGAATTACAGAATTATGCTGAGAGTTGTAACATAACAGTAAACAACCAAAAGTCAAAAGACAAGGTAACAAAGTTGACTTATCTATCAACTCTATGCATTCAGCTACTATCATGGTTTTCTTACATACTTGTAGCAACTAGCTATACGAAACAAAAGCATTCTGTTAAAACCATTTAAGCTAAGTTTTAAGATTTCTGTTGTGCTGCAATGTTTTTTGCAGCCTTTTTAGTAATTTGTTCTAAGGTGGCTGATTTTAAAAATTGCATATATCTGCATAAATCTCATAACTGGTGGCATTATACCCAGGAGGCTTTGTAACCAGGTATCTTGATATCCTCTTAGTAATTTTCTTTTAATTTTGTGAGAAGTAGGAAATTCCTATGGTTGCGATGGCTAGAAAGGGGTCATGCAATGACCCAGAAAGCAAAGGCCCTTATTTTGCCAGCTGTTTAGGCATCTGTGTGCCTGTCTTTCATTTGGAGGATCTAATTTATTTTTCTTTCTCCAACCAAGAAACAGCATCAATAAGTTAACTTTTACCCCTCAAATTTGGCCCTTACATTCTCACATGCCCACCACTTCTGTGATAGTGCCTGGGCCTAGAGGGAAGGTGCTTATACAGTTTTAGCAGTGGAGCATTAGCAATGAAAACAGATCAGGCTCAGTGGATTCTTTTGGGGGACAGCTCAGAGAGATGGGAAAAACTGTAGGGAAAGGACGTAAACCTTCTGAAAAGTCAGAAGGTTCTGCAAAGTCCCGAGGGAGAATAGCTGAAGGCACCTCTTCTATAACCCTGAGACAGAGGGCAAGAAGTAGGTACAAGGGAGTGCGGGGGAATTTATTTTAAACAGGCTTGTTTACTTATGTTGACCAGCAGCTGACCTTTGATCATCTGGACGTTCCTGCATGATGTTTCCTGAAAGGGGAATAATAAATGTTAATTACCTACAGGTTGTTTTGGCTCCAGGTTTTTGGCATTGTGCCTGCAATGAATAAAAGCAAGCAGTTTCTGCTTCTCAGGACTGCCCTTTGGCCACTAGAGCCAGGTCATTCCCTAGCTGCTGCTACACTGCGTATCTATGACTGAGTACTCATTTTATCTGTCAGTCAGCCAGGGTCTGTGGGACAGACCCAGCAGATTCTAAATGGTTTTTAAATTTCACAGGTATCAGGTAGAGAGGAGAAGGGTAATCTCTGTTGTTCTACCCAATTTTGTAAGCAATGTATAAAATTAGCAATATTTTAAACAAAAAGGATCTAAGCGTTGCCTAGCTCTGACAGTAACAGGAAAAGGAAACTCATAGGTATCCAGACAATTTAAATTATCTCGCATTAAGGCACAGAACAAAGTATATTAATTTAAATGAAGGAAAAATGATTAAATCAGTAGTTATGATTTAACTGGCGCAGTGTTCTATGAAAGAAGTCTGACTGTCATCTTCTCCCAGGTCTGAAGATGAGGCTTTAGTTAACTTGAATTTAGTGCCAGATATCAGGGTTGACATTTAAGATTCAATAAAAGTCAAGTGCCCCCTTTGAGATAAGATAGGCGTACCCAGGGGCCAAAGCCTCATAATGTAACAGTATAAAGATTAAACAGATTTGATAAATATTTTTTTTGTTGGTAGCAGTAGAGTTTATTTGAATGTGCTTTAATATTGGCACTGGGGCTTGCCCATGGTGCTTTCGACATATAAGGCCCAGACATTCTGCCAGTTTTTCTTGAGCAATGACACCAGGAAGTTGACAACCAGGTGAATATTTTACACAAGCTTGTCATCTGTCATCTTCACATGCCCAACAGCCACCACCAGACATACCTTTTTCATTTGGAACTTGATTGCGGACTTTCCCTCGCCCTCTTTGGCCACCACGTTTTCACTGTGTGTAAGCAGCAAAAGGCATTTTCCTGCTTTTTTTAGGCCTGGGCTGAGGATTCATGGTATCTGCTTGATCAGAGACTTTGAGGCCAACAAGGCATCATACTTCTTGGCCAGCTTCTTGACCAGTTTCTTATTCTTGTTGAGTTTTTTTCATTGTCTCCATGTCCATGTCAGGGATGGCCTCATCACAGTGCTGCTGGTCTCCCAGGGCACACAGGAAGAACTTGGGCTGGGGAGTGGACTTAAGCCTGAGAACCATTTGTCCTTCTGCGGGGGTCACAGTTCTTCAAGCAGATCTGCAACTTCACCATCTTCAAAAACTTGCAGTACTTACGCTGGTTCTCGTGCAGGACTTCCTGCACTGTCTGGTACAGGGTGCCACCAGATTCTGCTGCCTGGGGCTTCTAGCGCAGCAGTAACCAGAAAAGAGCAACACCTTTTTTATGGAGGGAATCTCTCAACTGGTATCTAATCATCCAGCTGAAGGTGGATGTGAGAGGGGAGACTCCCTCACCTTCTTCAATTTCACCTCTTCCCCCCACTTCCAGATAGGAAGGAGAGTGAAGAAGGAAAATAAAACAAAACAAAACAAAACAAAATAAAATAAAATAAAATAATAAAATAAAACAAAATAAAACAAAATAAAAAAATACCAAAAATCTGGGAAAATGACTCCCTCTTTAGTTCCTAGCGTCTCTGCTATCTGTTAACCTTGAAAGAGCTGCAAATGAATGCTATCTCTGCTGGCTGGAGCCTGGCACTGGTTCATGACCCCACATCTCCACAGACCAGGTTCTCTCTTGGAAGCACCCCTGCCAACCAACAGCTTGTTGCTTTTGTCATGTCTCTGTAAGCCCCCCTCCCTTGCTGGTCCCTGCTTGCACTGCATATGAATTAGCAAATCAATGAAGCCAAAAAGACTGTAAGGTCAGACATCCAGCAAATGGACAGTGACATAGTTCCACCTCAGTTTCCCTTTTCTCACTGTAAGCTTATAAAAGGGTAGAGAAGCTGCAGCTCAGGGAGCTCAGTGAATGAGGCTGAAGCCCCCTGCAGCTCCCAGCCAAATAAAAAAGCCACTTCCTTCCTCAGTTCAGTGTTCAAGAGGTTTGTTCCCTGCCACTCCTGCTACAGATGACAGTGCAGTTTATGTAGTTTATGACTTATTTGGAAGGTATAGGAAGATTTTGCAACCTCAAGGTGATTCATTTTTATAGCTTTTTGGGTGCATTACAATCTTTGTCTCTTTGGAGAGGCAAAACACTTTTATTTACAGCTTTATTATTCACATACCACCAAAATTCATCTGAGTTTAACCAATTTGCATTCATGTTGATTGCTCATAGATTTGGATTTAATTCTTACATCATAGTTTGTATCTTCCATTCACCTCACTTAGTTCCCAGGTTATTCTTTCTTTCTCTCTGTCCTCCTGTTGGATTGAGATCTTTCTACTTCATTCCACGTTTTTCCCTTTCAGTTTATACTGTTTCTATCTTTTGGTGGTTATCTTAGAATATACATATTTAAATTCTATTTTTCACTCCTTACAAATAAAAAACCCGAGAATAATTCAATTCCAGCCACTTCTATAACTTACATAGCATATTGTCCAATATTCTGGATATAGTTTGATTTTTAAGTATGCAAATTACAAAACATTGTTTTATGCCAGCACTGACCAATAACTTTCTTCAATATATAAATTTTCCATATCTGTGCTATCCAATATGTTAGTCACTAGGGCTACTGAGCACTTGAAATGTGGCTAATACAACCCAAGAACAGAATACTTAATTAAATCAATTTATTAATTGATAAATAAATTGATTTTTATTTATTTTGAGATGGAGTTTTGCTTTCTTGCTCCAGCTGGAGTGCAGTGGTGCAATCTTGGCTCACTGCAAACTCTGCCTCCCAGGTTCGTGATTCTCCTGCCTCAGCTTCCCAAGTAGCTGTGATTACAGGCAGCCACCACCATACCCAACTGATTTTTGTATTTTTAGTGGAGACAGGTTTCACCATGTTGGTCAGGCTGGTCTCAAACTCCTGGTTTCAAGTTGATCTGCCTCCCTCAACCTCCCAAAGTGTTGGGATTACAGGTGTGAGCCACTGTACCTGGTCAATTTAATTTAATTTAATTTAAGCCACTGATGGCTGCTGGCTACCAAAATGAAGAGCAGTTTCATGCAATGGGCATGTTTTGATTCTAAACATCCCCCTTGTCTGTGCTCAGCATTTCTCTATGAAATCATTTTCCTTTTTTTTAAGTTTCATTTTCTTAAGAGCTAGGGTGACACGAAGGGTTTTTTCTGCAAGGAAAAATAATTGACTAACGACTGACACTCAAGTGAAAAATATTTACAGAGGTATTGAATTCTGGACTTCTTGTTTTCTCAATTTCCATTTTTCTAGCTTTCATTGTTGCTGTTGAGATATCAGCTGTCAATCTGTCTTCCTTCTCAGGGCACCTGTTTTTCTTCTCTGCCTAAAAATTGTAAGATTATTGGATTCTGTCTGTATTTTCTACAGTGATGTGTATATACCTCAGGGTGCATGTTTAAAACTTATTGGAAATTTTTGGGAGCTCTGTGTCACTTTCATTCCTTCAGCAAACAGATGTGGAGACTAAGTGAGGAGTCTAAGAGGTCTATCAAAGGTTAACACCTGTGAAAGACAAGGGCAGGAAGCAGAATGGTACCAGGAGAGCCTCAGACCACGATGCAGAGTGGGCAGTCTCAAATAACTCACTGGGGAACCCTGGAACAGTCTGCCTATTAAAGGAGTGCTTAGTCACTGGGTAGAGGCCACCCAAGCAGTGCATGGCCTTAGCTCAATGGCTGAGGCAGATGCAGAAGGCAATGGTCTGGAATGTCAACAGTCTACACTCCTTACAGCTGAACAGCTAGTTATTTCTCAAAAAAGATCAAGACATGCACCTCCATGGCTGCCACAGGTTTCCCAAATCTCAAGATTGTTCTCTTTCACCAAGTCGGCAAAATCTCGGCCCAGTCATCTCTTCATTTCCCACCAATCCAGTCATTCGTTAAAAAAAATAAATTCTATATATCACGTTCAGTTCAGCCATACCAGCGAGGCTTTGGAGAACACCTAGCATGCTGCATTGCCAATAAAAGTCTGTTTACTCTTGTACTTTTAAATTGTATACCATGGGAAAATACCCATTTTATTAAATATTTAAGGAGTGAGAGGTCTCATGTCTAAACAGCTGCTCAATAAGCGTGATTTCCTCATTCCAAGACCCTTAGAAAACACCAGCCACTGGATCATTTCTGCAACCAAGGACTCACCTGGGACAGAAGCCATCTGACATTTGCTACCTGTCCTCACCCCTACCCCTCTCATTTGGTAACAGCAAACCTCCCTCTACCCCCCACCCAACTCCACCCTCTGCCAGGAAATTTCTCCTCCCTTACTCCAGGAGTTTAGTGAGGCATGTCAGTTACTGCTCACAAATGGAGCCAGCAACTGGCTCAGAGGAGGTCATGCGGCTAACTCAAATCCATGGACCTCTGAAAAGGCACAGGTCCCTTCCAACCTTTGAATTTTGAGCTGTGAAATGCTACCTGGGGCTACTAAGGAAGAGAAAAGAATGAGACTCAAACAGGCAGAAGCCAATAGAGTAGAAAAGGTCATAGTGTTCCGTCCTGGACACAAGGTGCCTGGATGGGCTCCAGCTTCTCCCAAATGCCAGGTGCCCACGCACCCCACCCCAGGTTTGTCCTCCCTTCCAGTGAGTTTTGGACTAACGCGGACAATCAGCAAAGGACATTCTCTTCCTGTCTTGTGGCACCTGTGGACACAGGCAGGAGAAGAAGGGGCAGTGACTGTCTCACCCCAAACTCCTTCCACCCACCCACCCCTACCAATGTTCCTCTTCCCTGACTCTGCTCTCTGGGAAGCTCTCGGGCCTCACAGAGAAGACTGGAGGGCCGGATCTGGTTCACTCTCTCCCTGGGGTCTGAAGGACCTGCGCCCTGTGTTCAAGGACGACACTGAAACATTATTTTCCGCGTGCCTAATCTGCGCCTCACAACTCAGGTGAGCAAGACTGTGTCCCTTTCACATGGAAAAGCTGAGTTCTACGGAGGTCCGGGAGGAGCCGGCATCAAAGGCTCGGAGGGGTTCCTCGAGCAGCAGGACAGAGACAGCACCCCAGGTGGGAAAGGCCCAGGCCAGGGACACGCTGGGCGCCGGCGGGCAGCCCTAAGGCGCCCCCACGAGGGCGGCACGCTCCAGGTCCTGGACGGGATCGGACGCTTCTGGCAAGCCCAGTGCAGGGAGCGCGGGGCCGCTGACGGCCTTCTTCCTGGGCAAGTTCTGGCGCCACAGCTTCTTCTCCACCTCGTCCGCCCTGCGCTCCTCCTGCTGGCACCTCAGGCCTCCTACCGCGCCTCAGGTCTCCCACCGCAGCTGCAGCTGCAGCTGCGTGTCCGGATTGTCTCACCCTCTGCCTGGTTAGGCAGATCTGTCCACTTCCGCTTCACGTGGGCCTCCAGCTCCGGCGCCTTCCGGTCGTCCGGGCCTCGCAGCGCGTCGCCGACTCCGCCGCCTGCAGGAGTTCAAAAGCGCCCAGAGTTCCTCCCTTTTGGCTGCACGAGGCTCCCCTTCATGTCCTGCTTCTTCCTCCTCTTTGCGCCTTGCTGGCCGACTCGCGCTCACGTACCTCCATCTGTGGACGACCAGCCCCTGCAGCTCCTGTGGCTTGTTGGCCACTTCGGGGTTGGCCTTGGCTGCCTTCCCTTTTGCTGCAGCACTTTCGCTTCCTGTCTCCTCTTTTTTTTCCCCCCGAAGCGGTTGGCCTCAGCTTCTTGGCATTGTCCTGGCTCCGGTATTTTCTCCTGCAATCTCAGCGGTTTTAATGTATGGGGGAAGAGAACCATTCTGTAGTCCTTTGATTACGTCGCTATCTTCTAGTGAGCATATGCCCTGGGATGTGACTTTCGAAAGTGCTTCTCAGCATCCATGCCCTATCCCCTCCACTTAGGTGAGACAGGAATGCTAGACGGGGTTGGAGTTGAAGGTTTCTCTTACCTCACTTCAGTTAGGCTGTCGTAATTTCCCTTGAGGGAAGGGGGCCCAGAATGCTCTGGGCTTAACATCGCAGTCGTTGTTTCTCTCTGACTTCTGCTAGGAGCATGAAGAGATTATTCTCCAGTGTTCACAGTGAGAACTTGGTGGGGATCCTGGAGGTAAAACGCTAAGTGTGAAGACCACCTGAGACTGAGTACCCAAGAGTTTTAAACTCTCAAGCTTGTCTACGCAAGGTCTCAACAATGAATGAATGATTACATGTTTGTATGTTCCTAAAAACACTGGCTTCATCTGTGGTCTTTTAAGCCTGGTCTTCTAAACCTGGGCTTTAGTTCCTGGAATTGGGAATAAATTGTGACTGTCTGTCTTTAACTGTCTGTCCCTTCACTTTTCAGGACAGCACTTTGCTCTTTGACTTCAATTCTATCATGGATCTGACATTTATTTTTACTTTGTTTAGTTTTCTCATTGATGAGAAGATGGGAGGGATAATCCCAATTCTGCTCTTTTTCCACATGTAAAACTTTGATGTAGTCAAATTTTGCCTTGAAAGTCTTGATGACCACCCTGTGGGAGGCTGTAGGGTATTGTCAGGCTTTCTGACATCTCAAACCCCCAACCTCAGGTGTTTTGCCCTTGGACACCAAGATCCTTGACTCTGGTCTTACTCTCCCTTAGTCACAAGTCTCCCAGTCTCATAGTTTTCCATGATGGTTCTTGCTGGACGTCCTCAAGGATCTCTGTCAGACTGACAATAATTATAGGCAATCTGAGAATTATACATGTGCTCATCTGGATTGTAACATTTTAATTCTAAGTGTCAAGTATCCAACAATCAAGGGAAAAATGACCACAATCCATTGAAAATTCCTCTCCCATATTGTCAAAAATGGTCCAGACCACAGTCCCATATGCTGGGATTATTTCCTCTGCCCCTATCCCACTCTACCTTGGCCAAAGATTTTCTAGCAAGATCTGAATTTTAATCCATCTCTCTTCACCTATGTGTCCTGACTAATTTGGCAGAAAGAGTACTTTCTTAAAACCTTGCCATTTAATTCACAAATAGAAATGTGAAGGGTCAATAGGTATGTGAAGAACCTGTTCACCAGAACTCAAGAGAAATGAAAATGAAAAGAACACTGAGGTATCATCTTAGATACATAACACCGTCAAACATTTGAAGGTGGCTAACACCAAGTGTCAATCAGGTTATGAGGAAAAGAGGAATTATACACAAAAGGACAGAAATCTGGCAGTAACAAAAGAAAAATAAAGTATATCTGTGCTCTCTCCTCTGTAGATCTCATTCCTGATACATACATCCCAGTGATGCTCTGCTAATCTACAGGGGATGTTTAGAAAGGCATTCACCAAATCAGTTTTTATAATAACCAGTAGTAGGAGGCAATCAAATGTCCTTCACAAGTGGAACTGGTAAGTTACAGAAACCTAGGTTGAGTTTCTCTAAAACCAGGCCCAAGGAAAGGATTTGCATTCCAGTGGCTTATTTTGATTTAGGAGATGATTTAAGGAAGCACTAGTGTGGGACTGGAACAGTGAAACAAGGGCAGCTTGAGAATCAATAAAAAGGTGCGTTGTTGGCAGGTTGTTTGTGAAGAAAGGGAGCATAATCCCTGTAGATGACACCAGGAGGCAGTTTTGTACATGACTAAGAGTAATCTCATCTTAGCATGTAGAACACAAGGACAGTCTCCAATTCCCATCATCTGGGCTAAGTCATGGTCCTAGGTGCATTAATTTGTAGTCCATCTGCCAAAGCACAGGCCAAAACAAAACCTTCCGACAGAGAATCCCAAGTTCATGTGGCAGGATGGCAGAGGCATGTAATTCCATTACATGCCATTACACTAGGTGCTGAAGGCAACAATTACGTCATGAAGACTGTAGATCTCACTCATGTGGAATCTAAAAATAATTAATCTCATAGAAGTTAAGAGTGGAATAAAGTAGAGTAGTAGAAAGTTGAGTTGTTACCACAGACTGGAGAGAAAAGCAGGTATGGAAGCTAGAAAAAAAAAGCTAGAAGGAAGGATTTTGAATGTTCTCATGACAAAGCAGTGATAAATGTTTGAGGTGATAAATATGCTAATTATGATTTGATCTTTACACAATGTATGCATGTATCAGAATATCACACTCTACCAAATAAATATGTACAATTGTTATGTGTCAAAATTGTACATGTTTAATATTTTATAATATTAATGTAAATAAAAATTTACATTAATATCAATATAAATAAAAAAGCAGAAACAAAGCCGTATGATACATGTAGCACTTAGACCACATGCATTGAGTTATGTCAGTTACATTATGTGGTACCTTTGGGTAGAGAAGTGAATGAGAGTGAGGATGAGATGAAAAGAGGCAGAAGAAGAAGAGAGGCCTTATAGGAATTGAAAAAAATGTGCCATAAACGGAAAGTGTGACTAAAACCTTTCATCATCTTCTTTTGCCTCTTCTAAGTTATTGGTTCTGCTTTTCCTGAACTTGTTTTAAGCTCTCACCTTCTATATTACACATGGGAAGTCTGGCATCAGACTTCCAGAGAGCAGGAACTAGGTGAAATACAAGGACACAGCTCTCCTAACCTGTGGCATGGGTATCATCAGATAATATAATTCTCCACACCTTGTTTAATAAAAATATTTGTGTAAGAGATTGACAGAGGCAACCTGAGGCTCTGCAACTACATTTCCCAGAGATCCCTGAGATGATTGTAACTAGACTCTGGGGTCAAGAGGGTATGGAATTCCAGTGAGATCACTTCCCTTGCAGACTGTGGAAGGGAGAGCACTTTATTACAGACCTTGGAAGCGAGAGGATTGCATTCAGCTTGGTTCCTGGTCACTGGCCAAAGTAAGTAGAACTTTGAAAGTAATTTGCAGTGTACTTTGAAATTGGAGTGTAAACCAAAAATAAAATCAAGTTCCCCTAGTGACTGAATAAATCCCCTCTTGTCCTAGGGGACCCCAGAGAAATCTGGAAAACAAAATTCCAGGCCATAATGGAAAGGAAGGTCAGATACACCTCATTATACTCACTCCCTTTTGGAGTTTAGGCACAACTGACCAGCATTAACATTGAAAATGTAATCGTAAGACTGACAAAATGGACTCTTTGTGGGAATAAGATACCAAATTCCAACCTGACTCTGGTTTACCATCACAGGATGTTAGCAGACCCTGAAGGAAATCAATATATTTAATCCCAAAGTATATTTCTTTGACATATATTGAAATGGTCTTGCAAAGCCATCTTTTGTAGGGGAAATTTGCCTGTTTCTGGCTCTGCTTTGATTGAGGAGAGATTAAATGAGAGTCTGACACCTTAAAAATCTGAAAAGAGAGATTTACCATCTGTTTTCTCTAAGGCTGCTAGCTGGAGGTTTCATCTACATAACATGAACCATGGTTCCCACAGCCCCCTTTATCTTCACTCAAGCATTTCTTTGTACTGACTGGAAGTCTTTAGACAAAGCTTAACGCTTTCAACCAATTGCCAATCGGAAAATCTTTGACTCACCTGTGCCCTGTAAGCTCTCCCACTTTAAGATATCTCAGATTTTCAGACAGAACCAGTGTATACCTTATGTGGGGGCCATAGGCAGTTGGCCCTTCTAAAGCTTCACTAAAAGTCACTGAGATGTGACATATTGATTAATAGGGGAAAGGGAATACAAATTTATTTAATGTGTATACGGGGTATATTAGCCAGTGTTCTCTAGAGGGCCAGAACTAATAGGATAGATGTATATATAAATGGGAATTTATTAGGGAGTATTGACTTATACAATCGGAAGGTGAAATCCCACAGTAGGCCGTCTGCAAGCTGAGGAACAAGGAAGCTAGTCTGAGTCCCAAAACGTTAAAGGTAGGGAAGCTGATAGTGCAGCCTTCAGTCTGTGGTCAAAGTCCCAAGAGTCCAAAAGCTGAAGAACTTAGAGTTTGATGTTTGAGGCCAGGAAGCATGCAGCACAGAGAAAGATGTAGGCTGGAAGACTAAGCCAGTCTAGTCTTTCCACCTTCTCCTGCCTACTTTTATTCTGGCCATGCTGGCAGCTGATTAGATGGTGCCCACCCAGATTGAGGGTGGGTCTGCCTTTCCCAGTCCACTGATTCAAATGTTGATTTCATGTGGCAGCACCCTCAAAGACATATCCAGGAACAATACTTTGTATCCTTCAATCCAATCAAGTTTGACACTCAATATTACCCATCACACTTGGGAGACTTGAGAATGAAGACCCAACTTCCCAATAAGTTACAGAAACTCATGTACAATTGCAAGACCACAGTAAAGAGTGGAGACTCAAAGCATGGCCAGAAACAGATAAATGAGTTTTAGTGGCAGCATAGGTTAAGAGAGAGAGGCAGGAGGAAGCTTGGCTAGCAAAGGTGGCCTAATGATGTAGATAAACCTTTTTGCAGAAAGAATAGATGGTAAATATTTCTTTTCAGATCATTAAAGATGTCAGACTCTCAATCTCTCCTGGTTCCTGGAAAGGCATAGAAAGGGTGGAGAGCATGGCTGCATTGAAGGAGACTGTCCACAGATGCAGTTTTTCCTCAGTTAAGACAGCTTTGAAAAGCCGCTTCTGCTTCTTGGCCAGAGGCAACCATTTTAAACTGTGTCAAAGAAATATATTTGAGGGTAAAATATTTTTTTTTCAGTCCCCACTTTGAAACTTAGAAAAAGTTTCACATACTAAAAGCCAAGGTAATAGCTTTGGAGAGATTTGGGTTAGAGGTATTTAGAGACAGACACAGCAGTGGAAAAACAAATTGGGATATATATAAATGAGCAAATTTAAATATATCATTCCATATCTTCTTTAGGCAGTCTCTTAGTTTTGAGGCGAGATCAGCTCAGTTAAATACCTATCTCTCATTCCAGGAGGTGGCATTGCAAATGGTTTAGGCCTCTAGATGTAATGTAGGCAATCAGATTTCTAGTAGGAGGCATTTCTATAGAAATAGAAAAAAATAAAGGTTAATATCTGGAGTAGTCTATCTATAGACTAGCTTTTCTAGAATCTCTGAGGCATCTTCATATTGCAGTGGCAATCTTCCAGATTTCCCTGGAAGTTCAAACCAGGTGTTCAAGTGAACTTTCTGAGAAGGCCTTGCGTCAGCAGGCATGCAATGAAGGTTGTTTGCAAGTTACTGTCATTCTCTCCTGATACCTTTGGTTTGCAGGACTTTGAGAAAACCACAGTTTTAATTTCTAGTGAATTCAAGTAAGAAAAATGGGGAAAAAAATTGGAAGTGTTATTCTGGAGACTTGTAGCCAGAAAAAAATTCAGGATTTGGTCTCAATTGTAAAAAATTAATAAGAACTGAAAAAACAATGGACAGGGCTAGAAGATAATAAAAGATATACTGTAGTTTTTGAAACATAATTTTTCTGCTTCCAATTCTTCAGTTTTATGAAAGACATAGAACATTTATTTGCAAAATAAGTTTTGTTACTGTACTTGGTCTGATTATTTGCGTAACATGCAGCAAGAATAATTATTTACTATATAGGCTCCTTTTTAAAAATTGACTTTGCTGGAACATTCTTTTTTATAAAGAATCTCAGATTAGACCTCTTAAAAGCATCCTGAGCTCAATCAAGGATTTATCTGTTTCTACAGATACCTGTATGAATTGAGTGAATTCACTCTCAAGGTCCAAAATAACTTGGGGTTACTGAGCCTGTCAGAATGTGACCTTCTTTACCTATTACAGGCCAGAAACCTGTAAAGGAACCTGTAAAGGAGCTGCATAGACAAGGTGCAAGGCCAGTTTCATCCACAGGGCTATTATCAGCTTTATAAAGTCAATCTCAATTTCTTAAAAAGCTGCCATTCCAGTCAAACCCTTGACTTGTGTCTACACTTGTGTCCTGTTACAAAAGAAAACAGAGTCTAATTGAATTTATGCAAATGATTATATTCCCATAAATTACTGATAATCACTAAGAGTTTCCAAATTTCAGAGAAATCAGGCAAATAGAAGGAAATATGCTTCAAATTTTGCTCACAAGAGTATACTTTACACAAATATTAAAAGCTGTAAATATCTAAAAAGAAAAAAATTTCTTGACTCTGAAAAACAAAATAAACAAAAGTAGCAATGTTTCAACAAAAGCCATAAAAAGATTATTTCAGTCTTCTATTAGTTCAGTACATGTAATTAACTCCTGTTCTGTTGGATATTGGGTCAGCTGTCCTCATGAACATATAAACTCCCTGAGAGTCCAGGCAGTTTTTCTTTTATCTACTCCAGTGGCACAATCTCCAAAATTATCATAAAGCTTTATTCAAGAGCACCCCTTAGAGTTGTATAGCTAATTGCAAACCACGTTTTTAAAAGGATCAAAGTAGCACAACTGTGACAGAAGTCTTAGGATAGCTATGGTCAAGAACATACTTGACCAGGAAATTTGGTTATTTCTGTGGCATATAACAATTTAACATAATTATAAATACTACTGATAACATATGTGAGGACATCAGACTCATAGGAATATCATACAATTTTGAAAAACATACTAGTAACAGGTTTATATAAATGTAACCCAAATAAAGTTAAACACCATTTCGTATTTGATAATGTTTCCTATATGATTTTAATATGCAAAATACACTGAATGTGTCAGTTTTTGCCTTCAGGGGATTTAAGATAATGAGGTCAATAAGAATGAATTTAGAATTTGATTTTGGAAAGTTTGATTTTCTTCAGTCCCCACTTTGAAACTTAAATCAAGTTTCACATATTAAAAGCCAAGGTAATAGCTTTGGAGCCATTTGGATTAGAGGTATTTAGATAGAGACAGACATAGCAATGGAAAAACAAATTATAATCACCAAATAGGTCACTGTAAAATAATTCATTCATTTAGGCAAAGTGATAACTCAAAGATTTCAAAAAGTAAAAACCTTCACTCTTTGAGAGAGAAGACTCACTTTCACAAACAATAAGACCTAATAAAGACAGCATGAGTCCAACTAAATTTGTCTCTCTTTCCTCAACTCCTGCTTTTTTGCAGTTTTCTCAAAAGGTAAGTGAAAATCTTTCACTATCTCTTAATATTAAAAGAAAATCTTATTCAAGAGAGATCTAAATTTTACCATTGCATAGCATATTAATGCTAAAGTTAACATTAATAAAACCTTGTAAACAAATCTATTAATTTTAAATAGTTGTAACACAAGGTAAGATTTTATAAATCTTTTACAACATTTTATAATTTTCTATAAAAGAGTAGATTAATGCTCAAATGAAATCCTGATATTTTGACATAAGGGCATAGATTCTGGCTCTATATTACTGTGCTTTTTATTTTAATATTTCATTCATACAAAAACTAAATAATTCAACTTTTAGCCAGCTGGCTTACATACAGAATTCATTTTACAAGATCAATCCTTCGAAAACCTTTAGTTTTGTCCATATTTTTAATTTAAAGCTATCTTTTAAAACTTGTACCTAGACAAAATTCCTTTCCTGTTAAGAAAAATCACATTCCATGCCTTTTTGTAACTTTTTATCAAAGACTCATCATGCTTGTTTCTATACACTTTGTATGTATCTAGTAGTTTTTATTACATTCTTAACTGTAATGTTAACTCTTAGTAACTCTCATTTTTAATAAAACCCTAGGAGGTAAGCACTCTAAATTATGTACAAAGTGCAAAATTCAGGGCAAAGGAAAATGCCTGGAGCTGGGCTTCCTCATAGCCTAAAGTTTCATATCTAAGAACGTAAGTTTATAGAAAAGTTAAGCAAGTAAACAGTTTTACATCTTGAAACATCTAGCAGAAATAGTGATTAATTCAGAACAAATGTCTAAATTCTGATGATGGTTCTGTTTTATTAATACTTTTAAAACTATATTTGCCAAAAATTACTAAAATCACATGAACTTGAAAAGCATTTTTGCTTATTGATTTAGGAGTAGGGCAATTTGATACCCATGTAGAAAGTGCACTAATGATACAGACCAATACAAGGAATTTAAAGTTTTGATTTTAAAGATTTTAGCCATGAGACAAATTCAATAGATTAAAAGGACAGTTAGGTTAAATTGTGAAAACGTTAAAGTTTATCTGCCTCACAAGGCCATGGTAGAAACCCTTACTAAGTTTTGGAGAAAACAGAATAACAAGTATATACCTCAGGTCAAAGTTGCGGGGAGGATCCAAGATGGCCAAACAGGAACAGCTCCAGAGTACAGTTCCCAGCAAGAATAATGCAGAGGATGAGTGCCCACCACATTTCCAAACAAATTTTCACTGCCCACAGACCAGGAGATTCCTGGGCTGAAAAGCACCACGAGTTTTCAGCACGGCAGTTTCAGCCCATGTTGGGTTGGCACGCAGAAACTCACACAAATCTGAGTGGCTGTTTCAACCTGCACCTGGAACGCCTGGGAGACAGAGCTGCCCATTCAACTGAAAGGGAGGGGGAAGAGACGGACTCAGGCGATCTGGCTCAGTGGGTACCACCCCCACGAAACAAGCAATCTGAAACGCTCTGGATTGAGAGTATCACAGCAAGTGCAGCTGGACCCAGGACGGTCCAGCTCAGTCGGGGGAAGGGTAACCACCACTACTGAGGCAGTCTGCCACTACTGAGGCAGTTCATACAGCAGCTGGGCAGAGCCTGCGACAGCTCAGCAATGCCTCTGCTGGCAGACTGTGACTAGACTACTCTATGCATGGCAGGGCATCTACGAAGAAAAGGCAGCAGCACGACAGGAACTTATAAATAAAGCTGACCTTGCTAGGACAGAGCACTGGGGAAAAGAGGCAGTTATGAGTTCTGCTGCAGCAGACTTAAAGGTACCTGCCCAGCAGCTCTGCACGGAACAATGGAGCCCCCAGCACAGCACTTGAGTTCCTAAAAGGGACAAACTGTCTCCTCAAGCAGCTCCCCAACCCCATATACCCAAAGAGACACCTCATAAAGGAGAGCTCAGGCTGACATCTGGCAGGTACCCTTCTGGGATGAAGTTAACAGAAGAAACTGGCAGCAACCCTTACTGTTCTGTAGCCCCCGTGGGTGATCCCCAGGCAAGCAGGGTCTGGAGTGGACCTCCAGCAGTTCTGCAGCAGAGGGGCCTGACTGTTAGAAGGAAAACTAAGAAACAGAAAAAAAAAAAAACTTCATCATCGACAAAAAGGACAACCAGTCAGTGACCCCATCTGAAAGTCACCAACTACAAAGACCACAGGTAGATAAAGCCACTAAGATGGGAAGAAACCAGCACAAAAAGGATGAAAATACCCAAAACCAGAACACCTCTCCTCCAAAGGATCACAACTCCTCACCAGCTAGAGATCAAAAATGGATGGAGAATGAATGTGATGAACTGACAGAAACAAGCTTCAGAAAGTGAGTAATAACAAACTTCTCAGAGCTAAAAGAACATATGCTAACCCAATGCAAAGAAACTAAGAACCTCGAAAAAAGGTCAGATGAGAGGCTAACTAGAATAAACAGCTTAAAGAAGGATATAAACGACTTGATGGAGCTGAAAAACACAGCACGAGAACTTCACGAAGCATGCACAAGTTTCAATAGCCAAATTGACTAAGCAGAAGAAAGGATATCAGAGATTGAAGATCAACTCAATGAAATAAAATGAGAAGGCAAGAATAGAGAAAAAAGAGTGAAGAGAAATGAACAAAGCCTCCAAGAAATATGGGATTATGTGAAAAGACCTAATCTACGTTTGATCGGTGTACCTGAATGTGACAGAGAGAATGAATCCAAGCTGGAAAACACTCTTCAGGATATTATCCAAGAGAACTTCTCCAACCTAGCAAGGGAGGCCAACATTCAAGTCCAGGAAATAAAGAGAACACCACAAAGATATTCCCGAGGAAGAGCAACCCCAAGGCACGTAATCGTCAGATTCACCAGGGTTGAAATGAAGGAAAAAATGCTAAGCACAGCAAAAGAGAAAGGTCAGGTTACCCACAAAGGGAAGTCCATCAGACTCACAGCAGATCTCTCAGCAGAAACCCTATAAGCCTGAAGAGAGTGGGGGGCCAAAATTCAACATCCTTAATGAAAAGAACTTTCAACCTAGAATTTCATATCCAGCCAAACTAAACTTCATAAACAAAGGAGAAAGAAAATCCTTTATGGACTAGCAATTGCTTAGAGATTTCGTCACCACCAGGCCTGCCTTACAAGGGCTCCTGAAATAAGCATTAAACAAGGAAAGGAACAACTAGTACCAACCACTCCAAAAACATACCAAATGGTAAAGGCCATCGACACAATGAAAAATGCATAAACTAACAGGCAAAACATCCAGCTAGCATGAAAATGGAAGGATCAAATTCACACATAACAATATTAACCTTAAATGTAAATTGGCTAAATGCCTCAATCATAAGACACAGACCAGCAAATTGGATAAAAAGTCGAGACCCATCAGTGTGCTGTATTCAGGAGGCCCATCTCACATGCAAGGACACACATAGGCTCAAAATAAAGGGATGGAGGAAGATTTATCAAGCAAATGGAGAGCAGAAAAAAAAAAAAAAAAGCAGGAGTTGCAATCCTAGTCTCTGATAAAATGGACTTTAAACCAACAAAGTCAAAAGAGACAAATAAGGGCATTACATAATGGTAAGAGGATCAATGCATCAAGAAGAGCTGATGATCCTAAATGTATATGCACCCAATGAAAGAGCAACCAGGGACATAAAGCAAGTTCTTAACAACCTACAAAGAGACTTAGACTCCCACAAAATAATAGTGGGAGACTTTAACACTCTATTGTCAATATTAGACAGATCAACAGGACAGAAAATTAACAAGGATATCCAGGTCTTGTACTCAGATCTGGACCAAGAAGACCTAATAGACATCTACAGAAATCTCCACCCCAAATCCACAGAATATACATTCTTCTCAGCACTGCGTTGCACCTACTCTAAAATTGACCACATAATTGGAAGTAAATCACTCCTCAGCAAATGCAAACGAATGGAAATCATAATAGTCTCTCAGACCACAGGGCAATCAAATTAGAACTCAGCATTAAGAAACCACTCAGAACTACACAGCTTCATGGAAACCGAACAACTGACTCCTGAATGTTGACTGGATAAACAATGAAATGAAGGCAGAAATAATGATGTTCTTTGAAACCAGCGAGAATGAAGACAAAATGTACCACAATCTCTGTGACACATTTAAAGCAGTGTCTAGAGGGAAATTTATAGCAATAAATGCCCACATGAGAAGTGACAAAAGATCTAAAATTGACACCCTATCATCAAAATTGAAACAGCTAAAGGAAAAAGATCAAAAAAACTCAAAAGCTAGCAGAAGACAAGAAATAACTAAGATCAGAGCAGAACTGAAGGAGATAGAGACAAAAAAAAAAAACCCTTCAAAAAATCAATAAATCCAGGAGCTGGTTTTTTGAAAAGATCAACAAAACAGACCACTAGCCAGACTAATAAAAAAGAAAAGGGAGAAGAATAAAATAGATGCAATAAAAAATGATAAAGGGGGATATCATCACTGATTGCACAGAAATACAGACTACAATCAGAGATTACTACAAACAACTCTATGCACATAAACCAGTAAGCCTGGAAGAAATGGATACATTCCTGGACACTTGCACCCTCCCAAGCCTAAACCAGGAAGCAACTGAAACCTTGAATAAACCAATAACAACGGCTGAAGTTGAGGCAGCAATTAATAGCCTGCTTACCAAAAAAAGTCCAGGTCCAGATGGGTTCACAGCTGAATTCTACCAAATGTATGAAGAGGGGCTGGTACCATTCCTTCTGAAACTATTCCAAACAATACAAAAAGAGGGAATCCTTCCCAGATCATTTTATGAGACCAACGTCATCCTGATACCAAAACCCAGCAGATACTCAACAGCAACAACAACAAAAACTTCAGCCCAATATCCATGATGAACATTGATGCAAAAATCTTCAATAAAATACTGACAAACCGATTGCAACAGCACATCAAAAAGCTTATCCATTCCAGAGATGCAAGGCTGGTTCAACATATGCAAGTCTATAAATGTAATCCACCACATAAACAGAACCAAAGACAAAAAACACATGATTATCTCAATAGATGCAGAGAAGGCCTTCAACAAAATTCAACAGCACTTTATGCTAAAAACTCTCAATAAACTAGGTATCGAAGGAACACATCTCAAAAAAATAAAAGCTATTTATGACAAACCTACAGCCAATATCATACTGAATGAGTGAAAACTGGAAGCATTCCCTTTGAAATCCAGCACTAGACAAGGATGCCCTCTCTCACCACTCCTATTCAATATAGTATTGGAAATTGTAGCCAGAGCAATTAGGCAAAAAATAAATAAATAAATAAAATAAAACGTATTCAGTTAGGAAAAGAGGAAGTCAAACTGTCTCTATTTGCAGACGACATGATTGTATATTTAGAAGACTCTATCATCTCAGCGCAAAATCTCCTTAAAGTGATAAGCAACTTCAGCAAAGTCTCAGGATACAAAATTGATGTGCAGACATCACAAGCATTTCTATACACCAATAACAGACTAACGGAGAGCAAAATCATGAGCAAACTCCCATTGACAATTGCTACAAAGAGAATAAAATACCTAGGAATACAACTAACAAAGTATGTAAAGGACCTCTTCAAGGAGAACTACAAACAACTGCTCAACGAAATAAGAGAGGACACAAACAGATGGATAAACATTCCATGCTCATGATTAGGAAGAATCAATATCGTGAAAATGGCCATACTGCCCAAAGAAATTTATAGATTCAATGCTATTCCCATCAAGCTACCAATGACCTTCTTCACAGAACTGGAAAAAAATCACCTTAAACTTCATATGGAACCAAAAGAGAGCCCACATAGCCAAGATGTTCCTAAGCAAAAAGAAAAAAGATGGAGGCATCACACTACCTGATTTCAAACTATACTATAACTACAGTAATCAAAACAGCATGGTACTGGTACCAAAACAGAGATATAGACCAATGGAACAGAACAAAGTCCCTGGAGGCAATGCCACACATCTACAACCATCTGATCTTTGACAAACCTGACATAAACAAGCAATGGGGAAAGGATTCCCTGTTTAAGAAATGGTGTTGGGAAAACTGGCTAGCAGTGTGCAGAAAGCAGAAACTGGACCCCTTCCTGACACCTTACACTAAAATTAACTCCAGGTGGATTAAAGACTTAAACATAAGACCTAACACCATAAAAATCCTTGAAAAAAACCTTGGCAAAACCATTCAGGACATAGACATAGACAAGGACTTTATGACTAAAACACCAAAAGCATTGGCAACAAAAGCCAAAATAGACAAATGGGACCTAATTAAGCTCCAGAGCTTCTGTACAGCAAAAGAAACAATCATTAGAGGGAACTAGCAATGAACAGAATCAGAAAAAATTTTTGCAATCTACCCATCTGACAAAGGGCTAATATCTGGAATCTACAAAGAACTAAAAGAGAATTACAAGAAAAAAACAAACAAACCCATCCAAAAGTGGGAGGATATGAACAGACACTTTTGAAAAGAAGACATATATGAGTCAACAAACATATGAAAAAATGCTCATCATCACTGATCATTAGAGAAATGCAAATCAAAACCACATTGAGATACCACCTCACGCCAGTTAGAATGGTGATCATTAAAAAATCTGGAGACTACAGATGCTGGAGAGGATGTGGAGAAATAGGAACACTTTTACACTGTTGGTGGGAGTGTAAACTAGTTCAACCATTGTGGAAGACAGTGTGAGGCTTCCTCAAGAACCTAGAAATAGAAATTCCATTTGACCCAGTAATCCCACTACTGGGTATATACCCAAAGGGTTATAAATCATTCTATTATAAAGACACATGCACACGTATGTTCATAGTGGCACTGTTTACAATAGCAAAGACCTGGAACCAACCCAAATGCCTGTCAACAATAGACTGCACAAGGAAAATGTGGCACATGTATACCATGGAATAGTATGCAGCCATAAAAAATGACGAGTTTGTGTCCTTTGTAGGGACATGGATGAATCTGGAAACCATCATCCACAGCAAACTGACACAAGAACAGAAAATCAAACACCATATGTTCTCACTTACAGGCGGGTCTTGAACAATGAGAACACATGGACACAGGCAGGGGAGCAACACACACTGGGGTCTGTTGCGGGGAGCCCAGGGAGCAACAGTGGGGGGTGGGGAGTTTGGGGAGGAACGCCAGATGTAGGTGACGGGGGGATGGAGGCAGCAAACCACATTGCCATGTGTGTACCTATGCAACAATCCTGCATGATCTGCACATATACCCCAGAACCTAAAGTACAATTTAAAAAATTAATTAATTAAAAAAAAGAGTTTCCTCCTTTTCACAGAAATACAGGCAACATCACTGGAACTCCTCTGAGTTCATTAGCACATTGTTTTGCCTGAAGAAAGATGTCACCGTTATGTAGACTATACAAAAGCAAGGAAAAGTAAGCACAAAAATCCAGTCACAACTGAATTAAAAATTCACTTCCAGATATTACCTGTGTTGAACTTTCATCCTTTTGTTTTTCTGGTTTGTTTGTTTTTTGTATAGAGACAGTGTGTCTCACTTTGTTGCCCAGGTTGGTCTTGAACTCTTGGCTTTAAGCAATCCTCCCACCTTGGCCTCCCAAAGTGCTGAGATTACAGTTGTGAACCACTGCATCAAGCCCTTCTTTTTGATTTTTTAAACCACTCCTGTATATTTACCACATGATAAGAATTTGTCTTAGTCTTTTTACTTAGCATTTACTTCTCAGAATAGCAGTGTAAATTAGGTATTTTTGTCATCATATAATGGACAAAGAGACAGACCCCCAGAGAGTTATTTAACTTTCCAAAGATGAGGCAGCCATTATCTGACAAAGCCTGTGTCTGATTTAGACCTTCCAATTCCAGGACACTTGCTTTGCACCAAACCACAGTCTCTCCTCATGAATCAATCTACTTTTGCCACGTAATAAATGTTTACACTTTTGGCATTCAACATTAGTTGAAGTTGTCTATGAGTTTTGAAGTGAAAAAAGCTTCACAATCATTAAATTAAATTAATAAATACATAATCAAGATCTAATTAATACTGCTAAAACCAGTATCAAAATGAGAACGAAGAGGACATTTCTACCCTGAACTTACTGGTTTTGTGAGAAAGAAGTTTTACATTCTTCTTAGTAAAGTTTCAAAATCCTATTCTCCCAAAAGTTCTCCAATTAATACCTCTTCTTAGGCAACAGTAGGAGCTAAAAGTCTTTTGATGGTACACTAAGTTATGTGATGACATATTTTCATTCTAAATAAATCTACCTCTTTATTCACCGATTTTCCTTTTCCCAGAGTTATCTTTCCTGGTCTCGCTGTACAACAAATATTTCGGAATTTCTTTAGAATAACAAAGTCACACAATTTTAGAGAGAAAGTGACTTTGGAGATCACATAATTTAAAACTTTCATCTTAAAAATATAGACACTAATATCCAGAAATCATGAGTAGCCTGGTCAAAGTGTTGGAAGAGAGACATAACAAAAATCTAGCTTTTAGCCTCCTCATGCATTCAGTATTTCTTCAAGAACTGCTTATATAAGAGAGTTCTAGACCTATAAGAGATGTTTCCTGTAAAAGGAGCTTATGATATGAGTAGGATAAAAAGAAACACACAGATAAACTGTCAGTTAAGAAAGGCTTTCTATTAGAGACTGTCACCATCGTGATATATGCGTACATGCATACGTATTTTGAAAACATTATTATTAGGAAGTAGAAGTAATGTACAAAAAGTAATGTGGTACAAAGTATAAATTCTATGTCTATGAATTGTTCATTAGAAACAACACAAAAATTAAAACACAAAAGTTAAAAAGTTGGGTCAAGACAGAAACTCGCTCTGAATGAGGGTGGGTGAACACGGTTAGGCGTCTTTCCCAAGGAACCTGCTCATGCTGTTAGTGTAGAGCAGGGAAGATGCCAGCTTTCAAAAAAGCAAGTGATATGAGAGAAGCTACTTGCCTCACACTAACTCAAGAAATAAGGCCCTTGCATCTGTGAGATGCTGAGTCTGGACTCTCCTTTAAAGGCAGCTTTTGGTTTGGGAGAAAAAAACTAGGGTTATGATTCTCTGGCAGTGTAACAAATAATTTGCTGCTACACAATTATTGTAATAAATTGACAAGAAACATTAACTGTCTCTATTACCAGTAAAAGTGAAACTATAAGGAAAAAAAATGTCATCCTGGAGCAGATGGATCATTTACGCATTCCAGTAAGCGAGCTCTCAAAATGTTACATTGAAGATTTCTAACTTCCTTTGACAAGCTGACATGCATCTGCCGTCAATTAATTTATCTGAACTATTCTTGGACAACATCACCTTTCTGGGAAAAGACTTTCATATGTTTATAATCACTTTCAAGTGTGAAAAGTCACCCTTATTCTGGTAATTAGAGATCAAATAAAAAGATCTGAAGTTTCTGTATACATATCCCTCAGAATGTTTTGGACTTCAATCACCTCCACTTTCAGCTTTTATCTTCTGAGGTTATTGCCCTTTGCGTGTGTGTGTTTGTGTGTGTGTGTGTGCACCATTAAATGGAAACTAGTCAATCCCATTTCATCTGCAACTCTATCAAAATGTCCAATACCTTTTCTAAATGTGATAATTTACTGGAAAACTACTAACATCTATTTCACAATTCCTTTTAAGGCAAAAACACTTAAAAATAATAACCCATGTAATAATCTTCCCAGAAAGAACAAATTTCTCTATTTTAAAAAAAATATTGGATGGTTATAACCAAAAAATGGTGTAGAGTAAATCACACTAAAAACAATCGGCTCAGGTAAATAATCTCTTACCAAAAGAATTATTCTGTCTACACATAATGCCGATCACTCTGCTAATCCAATTTGGATGACAATTGCTCCTAGTAACTACGGATACCTAAATAAAATTTTATTTTGAAAAAATAACAGGTAATGTTTAAATGAATATGATTCTGATAAAATTAATGTGCACTGTAATGTTAATTTCTTTTTAAAGTAAAATTGATATCATGCATACTAATTTTATATCTCTTTTCTCCTATTAAAATATATTATCTAACTTTAAATTTTTCAGATAATAGTTATGGAATCAGAGGCAGAACTGAGGGTCTAACACGTTGTAGATATTCCTTAAATATGTTTAAATGATGAAATAGGCAGTTTTAGGCAAGCATCAAATTTATTGATTCCATACATAAGAAGTAATATTTTATTTGAATAATTTATCCATTTGCAGTGGCTCATGTGTATAATCCCAGCGCTTTGGGAGGCTGAGGTGGGTTGATCACCTGAGGTCAGGAGTTTGTGACCAGCCTGGTTAATATGGTGAATCCTATCTCTACTAAATATACAAAAAAATTAGGCAGGTATGGTGGTGCGGGCCTGTAATCCCAGCTATCAGGAGGCTGAGGCAGGAGAATCACCTGAACCTGGGAGGCAGAGTTTTCAATGAGCCAAGATCATGCCAGTGCACTCCAGCCTGGGTGACAGAGTGAGACTCTGCCTCAAAAAAAAAAAAAGTATTTGAATAATTGTACAATTGCTTTAAACACCAATCCAAGAGTTTGCATTTGTCAAGAAGGAACTCTATTCTCAGAGTTTGAGTTTAGTATTATTGGTGTTGAGAAAAACTTTCCACTAGCTCATAACTGACCCAGTAGAGTGAAAAAAAAAATCAATTATCTTTATAGTAGCACACAGAAAAGGTACCATATACTCTTTAACTCTCCTTTTGCTATGTCATTAGATCTAAGCTAGGGAATACCTACAAATCTAACTATATGAAAAATATATACAGTTTGTTTTTCCTCAGTCTTTTACTTTGTGATAAAATGTGAACATACTATCAAAGAAATTACAAACAAATAATTTAGTTTATAATCTTCCTGATTCCTAGGAGATAAGCTGTAACAAACACCTTATTATGAAAATCTAATTAAATGTTATAAAAACTTTTCAGGCATGTTTAATAATTCCAATATAATAGTTAATTAAGTCCTTCCAAAGAAGAAAAGAATTACTACTTTTAATCATTCATGAATGCATTCAACAAATGTATTAAGTACCAACTCTCTGCCAACATACCTGAAAAATACAATTCATTCACAGACATTTTCATAGAAGTTTTGTTTATAAAATATTTAAAAAACAATTTTAAACAATATTAAATTGTTTAAATAAACTACATTTTCCTGAATTCTGTGCAGCATTTAAATTTATGTTAATAAATAATTATTTATAATGAATTATTAATTGAAAGGAAGTATAAACACTCTATTTGGATCTTGGTGTATTTTAATTATTTCTATAGCCATAATATAGAAAGATAGCAAAAAATTTTAGATTGATAAAATGTACACATATATATACATATTTATGAATTAGACCAAAACTCTTAAGGAAAATTTTTTACAACACTTTTGTCTTTACGTTATTTTTCTTTTATTATTTTAATGGACATATTATAACTGTGTACCTTCATGGGGGAAACCGTGGTGTTTCAACGCATATAATGTATAGTGATGAGATCCGGGTAAATACCATATCCATCATCTCAAACACTGATTCTTTCTTTGTGTTGGGAACATTCATTTCCTCCTTCTAGCTATTTGAAACTGTTTGTTTTTGTTAAACAAAATGTTACATTTGGTTCTCTCTTAGGAATATAGTTCGTGAAACGCTTTACTGTTTTTAATTTGTTTTCTCTACATTCTAAATTTTGAACAAACAATTATTTAGCACTTCGTATTTGCTAAGCGGTAAGTCGAGGTTGATGACAGAGTGAACAGACCTAAAGCAACATTACCCAGGATAGTCAACCATGCAAACCTGGGTGCTCTATTGCAGCTTAGTAAGATGGGCAGAAGCACAAAGTACCTGGAGAAGGAGCTTGCCACTATGTCTTAGGCAAGGGCTTTTAAAAATACGTACATACCACTTGGTTACCAATGAATATCTATCATGTATATACTCAGAAGCATTATAATAAAGGCTAGTGTATTTAAATTGACTAAGGAAAGAATTAAAAGTTTAGATTCTATCAGAAAAGTCAGGGAAATAGATTCGAGTATAAGTAAACAGCCCATGTTCAACAAATGGCTTATAACAAGTGGTTTGATTCTGCTAGCAAACTAAAATCCATTTTAAAATAAAAGATAGAGAAATGATTTAATGATTACCCCAGCGATAGTCTCAGACTTCATATTCTCAGTATTCTCAAACTTCATACAGACTTCTGTGTCATGTTAGAAGAATCATTTAATCTTTTTAAATTGCCATCTATCATAATGTCTCAGTGGTAATGAGGTTGAACTTAATTTTTTTTTCCCCAAAATGAACAGGCAAGACCAAGAAAATCTCTACAATTACTATCTTATGTGAAAAAATAAAGGGATATAAACATTTTGCCGAAGAGCATTCTGGTTCAAAAGTAAAAGTTTTCAACATTTACAAGGCTTATATATTATAAGAAGCCAGGTAGGTGAATGGTTTCCTGATTAGTTTTTTGGGCCTATTTGTTTTAGAGATGAGGTCTTGCCAGGTTGCCAAGACTGGAGTGTAGATGGTATTCACAGCGGCAATCATAGACTTGAACTCCTGGGCTCAGGCGATCCTCCTGCCTCAGTCCCCCTCATAGTTGAGACTTCAGATGCATGCCACTGCACCCAGGTTTTTAATTCACTTTTGTATAAAAATATACTAATTCTGTTCTGGCATATGTTAAGACAAATCTTTGGGATTGTTATAAGGTCAAATCAAAGGATGACTTAATTTTTTCCCCTTTAATATTAATTAAGCATCTCTAAAGTACAGTGACTTTTTTAAAAAAGGGGAAGAAAACTACAATGAGTAAATAGGTTTCCAAGTACAGAGGTTAAACGAATATTTAAAATCCAGTAAATGTAATATTTTAACAAATTTTAATTATACAGCTCATTAAAAAGAAAAAGCTTATAATTTTAATAACGTATTTTAAAAGCTTATGTAGGTGAATTAAAATGATAAATGTGCATATATATATACTTTTAAATAAAATATTAAATTAACTATTTAAAAATATTTCCTTGCAAACAAATTTAAAAAGAAATCCATCACAGATCTCTCTCAAATAGACTCCTTGACTTTTTGGACAGGTTAGTACATTATTTTATATATACTTATATACATTTCATTTTATTAAGAACCCGAAGTCTCTAGGACCAAACTGTCTTGCTCAGGATGAAATTGCTGTTAGTTTCATGCTGTATGCTTGTAAGAAAGAGATTACTTAGAATAGATGTGACATCATCCTTAAGTGAATAAAAGGCCAATGACTCTGAGAAACCCATTTGAGCACTTGATTTGTTTCACTTGATACTCTCTGGTGACCTACTTAGTGGCATCTTTGAAAAGAAGGAAAATTATTAAGGTAATATTTTTATGCTCCCTTACAAATTCATAGACATATGTGGTATTTTTAAGCAGGGTCTCTCTCTATATATATATAGGTGTAGCCCTGATTAAGATGTGAGGAGGAAAAGAAAAATTAATCCACAATTCAGTGTTTAATTACTGAACTTCCAAGACTTCATTCTGAAGGTTACCATCTCTGAGAGTATGTAAAGGAGTTTTACCGGTGGTCAAGAAATTCAAAGACAGAAAGGATAGAAAGTAATATATGTACATGAGCCATTAAGCCATGGCTTTGAATAGATAAACTGCTAAATATATAACTTGAAGATCCTTTTATTTTAATTTTCTTTTGTCTTTTTTTTTTTCCTGAGACAGTGTCCGTCTTTGTCACCCAGACCGGAAGACAATGGTGCAATCACGGGTCATGCAGCCTTGACTTCCTAAGGTATCCTCCCACCTCAGCCTCCTAAGTAGCTGGGACTACACAGACCCATCACCATGCCTGGCTAATTTTTGCAGAGATGTGGTTTCACTGTGTTGCACAGGCTGGCCTCAAACTCCTGGCCTCAAGCCATCTGCCTACCTTCCCAACCTGTAAGTGCTGGGAATGCAGGTTTGAGCCACCACATCCAGAAAAGATACATTTTTCTATATTGGAATATATTTTTCAATTTAAGAATTTTCCTTATCCATTCATTTGTTGATGGACATTTAGGCTATTTCCCTATCTTGGCTATTGTAAATAATGTCACAATGAACATGGGGCAGTGGACATATATCTTCAGGATGTGTATTTCATTTCCTTTGAGTATATACCCAGAAGTAGGATTGCTGGATTGTATGGTAATTCTATTTTTAATTTTTGGAGGACATTCCATACTGTTTTTTCATAATGACTGTACTAAGTTCCATTCCTGCTAATAGTGCCCAGGAGTACCCTTTTCTCGACACCCTTGCCAACACTTACGTCTTTTTTGAGAACTGTCATCCTAACAGGTATGAGAACGTATCCCACCGTGGTTTTGATTTGTATTTCCCTAATGTTTAGTGATATTGAGCGTCTTTTCACATACCTATTGGCCATTTTTTTTTGAAAAATATTTACTCAGGTCTTTTGATCATTTTTAAAGTTTTTTGTATATTTTTGTCTGCTATTGAATTGTGTGGGTACCTTCTATAGTTTGAATACTAATATCTAATCAGATGTACAGTTTGCAAATATATTATTTCATTTCATGTGTGGTTTCTCACTTTCTTGCTTGTTTCCTTTGCTATGTGGAAGCTTTTTAGTTTGACTGTCCCATTTGTTTAATTTTGTTTTAGTTACCTGTGTTTTTGATGGCCTATCAAAAAGACATTGACGAGACAAAGTCGAGGGGATTTTTTTCTGTGTTTTCTTCTATGAATATTACGGTTTTAGATCATTAAGAGTTAAAGATTTAAGTATTTAATCCATTTAAAGTTAATTTTTATGCATGGTGTAAAATAAGGGTCTGATTTCATTTTTAATATGTGGATTTTTTGATTTTCAGTTTTCCTTACACCATTTATTGAAGTGATTATATTTTCTCCATTGTGTATTCTTGGTGCCCTTGTCAAAGATTAGTTGACCAGATATGTATGGATCCATTTCTAGGCTCTCTATTCTGCTTCATTGGTTTATGTGTCTATTTTTACGGAAGTACTATACTGTTTTGATAACTACAGCATTGTCATATATTTTGAAATTAAGGAGTGTGATGCCTCCAGCTTTCTTCTTTATTTCAAGACTGTGTTAACTATTCAGGTTAAACAAATTTTCTGGTTCTAAACAAATATTAGAATATTTTTCTATGTCTACAAAAAGCAACATTAAAATTTTGAAAGAAACTGCATGGAATCTGTAGATCATTTTGGGTAGTAGAATTTACAAATTGCTTTGGGTAGAATGTACATTTTAACAATATTAACTCTTTCAATCTATGAACATGAAATATCTTCCCATTCATTTGTGTCTTCTTCAGTTCTTTCATATATGTCTTATGGTTATGAGACACAGCAAATCAGTTTTAAGAGGAAAGTTTATAGTGACAAATTTCTATACTCTGAGGAAAAAAAATATTTCAAAAAAACTAACTTCACACCTCAAGAAACTAGTAAAAGAAGAACAAACTATGCTCAATGTCAGCAGAAGAAAGAAAATAATTTAGATTAGAGCAGAAAAAGTAGGATAGAGACCAAAAAGACAATAGGAAAAAAAAAATCAATGAAACTAAGAGTAAAGCACTTGAATCAGTAATCAAAATCTGCCAACAAAGAAAAGTTCAGGACCAGATAGTGTCACTGGTAAATTCTACCAAATGTAAAAAGATACCAATTCTTCTTGAATTCTATCCAAAAATTGAAGAGTTATTTGAGTCCAAACTCATTTTATGAGGCCAGCATTACCACAATATCCAAGTCAGACAAAAACACTACAACAAAAGAAAATTAAAGGCCCATATCCCTGATACAGTTTTTTCTGTGTCCCCACCCAAATCTGACCTTAAATTGTAATCATCCTCATGTGTCAAAGGTAGGGCCAGGTGGAGATAAGTGAATCATGGGAACAGTTTTCCCCATACTGTTCTCATGGTAGTGAATAAGTCTCATGAGATCTCATGCGTTTATAAATAGGAGTTCCCATGCACAGCTCTTTTGCCTACTGCCATGTAAGATGTGACTTTGCTCCTCATTGGCCTTCAGCCATGATTGTGAGGCCTCCCCAGCCATGTGGAATTGTGAACCAATTAAACCTCTTTCCTTTATAAATTGCCCAGTCTCAGGTATGTCTTTATCAGCAGCATGAAAACAGACTAATACAATCCCTGATGAGCATACATGCAAAAATTTTCCATAAAATATTAGCAAAACAAATTAACAGCACATTTATAAAAATCATACACCATGATCAAGCAGGATTTATTCCTGAGGTGGAAGGATGGTTTGACCTATATAAATCAATAAATATACCACATTAACAAAATGGAGGATAAAAATTATATGATAATCTTAATAGATGCAGAAGAAGATATTTGTCAATATTAAACATACTTTTGTGGTTAAAACAATGCATAAGCTAGGTATTGAAGGAATTTTTCTCAATATAATAAATGACATATGTAATAACATCATACTCAATGGTGAAAAACTGAAAGATTTTTCTACAAAGTTAGGAAAAAGACAAGGATGTTCACTCTTGACACTTCTATTCAACATAGTACTGGGAGGCCTAGCCAGAGTAATTAGGCAAGACAAAGAAACAAAAGGCATCCAAATTGGAAATGAAGTTAAACTGTCTCTGCAGATGACATGATCATATATATAGAAAATCCTGAAGACTCCACCAAAAAACTGTAGAAATGAATAAATTCACTGAAGTTTGCAAGATGCAAACTCAACATACAAAGGTCAGTTACATTTCCATATACTAACAATAAACTAGCCAAAAATTAAGAAATCAATCCCATTGACAATAACATCAAAAAGAATAAAGTTTTAGGAATAAATTGATAACCTTTATAATTGGGTCAGTCTTTTCCATTACTTTTGAGTTTCTTAACTACAGGGATTGTCTTTTTTATCTTTGTCACTCTTCTGCTGAGCTTAGTACTTGCCACATAGTAGATATGAAATGAATATATGTTAAATAAATATTCTGAGTGTTAATAATATAGCCCCTAAAAGTATTAGATTACCAATAGAAGTAGGGATACTTTCGGGAAACAGTTAACAAACACTACTAGAAGAAAAATGCCCCTAAATATTTCCTCGTTTATAGTGTTAATGTTACAAGTTTCTTTTATGAAATCAGGCATTCAAAAAGCACCAGTAAAAATGTAAATATGTTGCCCACAAGGCATAATATATCAAGTCACCAACGTCCACCCTCAAAGAACAGACAAGCTTGAATGTAAAGTTAAGTTTAGATGATACAGTTTACCCAAGCATAAACCAATGCCAAGGAGGAAAAACAAGCAATGAGTATCTCAGTGAAACCTAAATATAAAAGCTGCACAGAGCAGGCTAATGAAAATGTCATCTATTTCAAAATAGTGTCTGACCATGTCTGTAGAGAAAACAACACATGTTTTGAAATCACCTGTGAACAAGGAGTGAGGAATACTATCCTACAGGGACAAAGAAGGTTTAGGGAAAAACTTGAAAAATAAGAAAACAAAAAGTATGAAATAACCATTGTCTTAAAGCTCAGTGTAGCAAATACAAGCTTTTGATTTTTCTTCTGTCCTTTCTCCTCATCCTTTCATATTTGTTATCCTGCTGCAGTACAAGTGATCACAGAAACACAAACGACCACTGTCACTGAATAGTCAGAGTCTTCCTCATACCTGCTGGAGGCCGCTCATTCATGTCAGCATTTTAGGCATGCCATGAAATAATGCTAGGAGTTTCAACCTCAGGTTTCTGGGCTTCCTGCCAGCTACTTGCTTGTCATTCTCTCCCTACGACAGCAACAAGGATACATCTGCTACCCCTGACCTTGTTATTTTACTTTTCTTCATTTTCTTCTATCTTGAAACATGTTCTCAGCCAAAAAAAAAAAAAAAAAAAATCTAATCACTAATTATATTGTTTCTTCTGCAGCTAAAAATTACATTCTGAGTTCTTTCGTTATAATTTCCCTTTAGTATTGATTTCTATCGTTTCTGTGGTGAAATTTTTCTCTATATATATGTGTATGCGTGTACGTGTATGTGAATACATATATCTAACAGCCTAACATTCCATAGAAAAAATTTACAAAATGTAGCCTCAGCAAAAATAGAATTTTCTTCCAGGGCTCTTTGAATGTCCTTCCAATAACCCTTCCTTTGTGGATTCATATGTTTTATTCTGAAAACCCAACATGAAATCTTAGTAATAAAAGTAAAAGTTGATTTTTGGCAACCTCTAAGATGGCGCTAGAGTTAAATGCAAAGACAAAACGAATGAACTAAAATTCTGGCTCTTCTACTTATTGGCTCACAAAATTCATAAGCTTGTGAAATTAATGACATTAATTTATCTGTCTTTATTTTCTGATACATAAAATGAAAAAAAAATCAGTGACCACCCTGTAATTACTGAAATTATTTTTTAGTATAATGCAGAAAAAGGAATTTGCACAGTATGTGATACAGGTAAGACCACAACATATGTTAAGCTGTCACAACTCAATTACTGATTATATCAATGCCCCTATTCCATTTTCCACTGAGTCATGACTCAATACTGTAAAATTTGATGAGTTCTGTAAGCAAATGAATTGGAATTTACAACAAAAAGAATTGGAAAGTTATCTATTCCTTCACAAAGGGCTTCAAAAGAGTTATCACATAAAATACTGAAGGATGTCTCTGAATTTTTAGAATAAGATTTGCAACCATCAACATATCGAGAAAAGTTAAGCAAAGAATAGAATTTCATAAATCCCTACTTTCTTTCATTTGCATCTATAGTTCAGTTTTCCAGGTATAAAATGAGAATAATTTAATTAAATTCTACAACTCTTTTAAAAATACCAACTATGTGATAATAGATCAAAAATATAAACAAGAGATTTCATTCTACGTAAGGAAGTTATTTTCAGTGTAAAAGATTGAATCTGAACACTTTTAAACATAGGCGACATAACCTAATAATGTGGGTTCTGTCTGACCTGCCTGAGTTTAAATCCCCACTTTATCACTTACTAGCTCTGTTACTTTGGGAATTTCCATTAACCTTTCTGTGCCTCTGTTTTCTCATCTATGAAATGGGCCCAATAATTACATGTCAGTAGATATGTTACACAGATTTAATGAGTTACTATTTTCAAAGAATAAATGCAGATAATAAGTATCATAAAAGAGGTTAAAAATTATAACATTAATATGAGTGAGCATTAGAAAAGTGCTATAGCAGAAATAACAGGGAAGGATAATGGGACAGAAGATGAGAATATTTATTATGAAAGAAAACCAAAAATATAAAAATAAGATAAATCCTTAGTGTCCCAAACTAAAAGTATTTATTTATCACAAGCATATCATTTATTGAATGGTATGAGGGGAGATATAACTAAAAATATACAGTAACATGAGTTTTGGAGCTAAACCACCTGCCATTTTCTACCTGTGTAAGCTTAACCAACTCTATTTTTCTGTTTCCTTGGTTGCAAAAAGAAAAGAATAATAATACCTATATTAAACGAATGTGTAAGGATTAGGTACATTAATTCATGAGAAGTACATTAATTCACTGGTGCATAGTAAATATTCAGTAAATGTTATCCAAGGGTTTGTTTTAATGAGCTGTATATAAATCACTGTAACCACAGTTTTCAGTTCAATTAATTAGTATCTGTTAACCCCTAACATGATCTAATTAGTATAAACTCACTGTCTTGTCATTATCTACTTTCATGCCAGGGAAACCCTGACGGATCCCAAAACGTAACCTAAAATTTACAATGGGAAGTCATCTGGGAATATTTTATTGCAAAAACAAAAATGTACATGCGAAACAAAATTGGACCTTCCCTGCTCTGTCCTTCAGCAAAAGAGAGAGAGAGCCTTTATATTTTCCTATTAAATTAGCTCTATTTGTAATTGAAGAAATTGTATGATAATTTTAAACTACTGAGGAAATAACAAGATTGATGTATGATTATTCTGTGAATATTATTCAGCAAGGGAATGGTTTCAAAAGGGTCTTTACCAAAACCAGCTTTATTGTATATCTTACAAAGGAAAAAAATATAAAAACTTTTATAATATTTTATTCCTCATTTTTACCTCTTCACACTTTTCCCAATTAGTATTTCAGTAGTTTAAAAAAACTATAAATATAGATTTTTCTAGGTGGACTACCTTACAGCATTTCATAGTTCTATTAATTTTTACTCAGTCTTACTGACGCCTTACTTACATCAGGCACTGCATAAATGTCCATCAAGTGTGAGGGGTGTATAGCTTGAAATAAACTTCCCAATGAAGATAATATCTGAGCTGAGTCTTAACATATTATAGAGAAGAATCCTGAGAAATGTGTGAGGGAATAAACTGAGCCATTAGGAACAAATTGAGAGCAAATGTTTTAAAATTGCTGAACACCAGGGGGTCAGTGAGGGTCTTCATCTTGACACTCAGCTCATAGGCATCGCAGGCCATAAGCAGAGGTGTGACACTCTTCAGAAGCCGGTCTTGAAGTCTCATTATGTACTTGTCAAAGGGCTTTATGATTTCAAAAAAAGCAATTTTTGGTCTTCACAGCACCTTTGTCTAAAAGCATGTTTAAAAACTCATTATCAACTCTGGGTGTTTTCAAAGCAGAGTGCTTTAAAACTTTGATAGTAAAAAAGCAAAAATCTCTGTGCTCTGGTTTTAAGGAACATTTGAATGAGGCGAGCGTTTTAGCACAGGTTTCTGTTTCAGTTTCAAAGAGAGTCTGGAAAAGTTGGGAAAATTTAATATCATCTTTTATGGTGTGGAATCCTGCCCATTTGATTATTTCTATCCCAAATCTTGAAAAAACATCAGACTTACCTATGATACCAAAGCTCATCTTTCTTCTGGGGAGCCGAAGATTCTTCTGGGGAGCCGAAGGTTCTCCAGCTCCAGCCCCAGAGGGATCTTCTGAATGGGGAACTGGATATCTTCCATCCCTGGGTTTGTCCCTGGGGTCACATCACCACGGACTTGGGAGCAAATTAAAGAAGCTTTCACCAATAGCAGAGGAAAACCTGAAGAAAACAGAACAGCCTATTATGGTAATCATGATGATGGTTATCACGATTAAATTTGCAAACATGGATCCAAAAGCCTCCGAGAAATAGCTCACCAAGATGGAGCAGTGTTTGCTTATTTAGCTTTGTGAAACAGAGAAGAGGGAAGATGTTGAGAAACATTAAGTTTACTCAGCCCGCACGGCTCCTTTATGGAGGATACCTTGTAGTTTGTGATTGGTGGTAGGCGGATAACAGCTGCCTACCTGGCATATTCCTAGTTATGTGTGTATGTTGAACACCTGTGTATAAATAAGAATCACCTGTCAAAGAGCAAATAAATATGTGGATGAATCTCTGCTCGGGGCCTTCAGCTCTGGAGAGCTGCAAGCCCCGCAGGCTCGCAGGCTCTCGGTCCCCAGGATAGTCACTCTTGTTGTTCTAAAGAAAAAAAAAAAAGAAAGGTGGCTGACAATTTAGGAGCTTAGCATGATCCAGGTCACAGGTGCCCTTTATGTCTGCTAAAGGACTTGCTCTTCACTGTTTAAGAGTTGGAGAATCGGCTGGGCGCGTTGGCTCATGCCTGTAATCCCAGCACTTTGGGAAGCCGAGGAGAGCAGATCACCTGAGGTTGGGAGTTTGAGACCAGCCTGACCAACACGGAGAAACCTCGTCTCTACTAGAAATACAAAATTAGCCATGCGTTGTGGCACATGCCTGTAATCCAACCTGCTCAGGAGGCTGTGGCAGGAGAATCACTTGAACCTGGGTGGTGGTGGTTGCGGTGAGCCAAGATTGTGCCACTGCACTCCAGCCTGGGTGACAGAGCAAAAGTATGTCTCAAAAAAAAAAAAAAAAAAGAGTTGGAGAAACAATTGAAAGATGGTAAGAGTCAATCCGACATACATGTTTCTTGTTTTTGAGAAGGGTTTTATTTAGAAGCAAAATGTGTTAATTATTTACATGTGCAGGTTAAGGGAGAAGGTCCTCAGATTTGGGCTTGGGAGACCGTGTGAAGCTTTGTACCACCTCCAGAGCTAGACTGGAAAGAGAGAAAATTACCTATGGAAGGAAGGTAAATTCAGACGATGAACATATTGCATCTGTATTTAAGAGTCAAGTGGGGATGCCCAGTAAGTGGTTGGAGACTCGACTTTACAAGTCAGAAGGGAGGCCTGTGCTATCAGCATTATTGGAGGCAGATAAGCTCTTTCTCAGAGAATGAATGGAACATGAAAAGAAGAAAAGGATTAAGAATACTAACATGATGCCCAGAAAAACAGAATCCAAAGAGAATCCAGCTAAGGAGGTAAAGAAGCAGTATGTAAGGCAGAAGGAAGAGATAAGCATGGGTAAGCATGTTGTTACAGAAGCAAAGGGACAAAAGAATTTCAAGGAAAAAGGAGTCAACAATGGCAGTACAGCAAGTTCAAATAAGAACTAAATGTTCATTAAATTTGACAATTTCTAGTTTATGGGTAATATTAGCTAGAAAAGTGACAGTGAAATGACAATGTTGCAGTAATTTGAGAAGTGTATAGTAGATGAGAAAATTGAATGGGATAGTGTGTGGGCATTCATCTTTTAAGAAATTTGGATGAGTGAATAAAGTAAGTTGGTAACTAGAGGACTAGGAGGCTCGGGGAGTATAGGACAGCTAAGCGTATTATAATTGATGAAATGACCCTGTAGACAGGAAACATTGAAAATTGTTGGAGAAAATATAATCAAAGCAAAAATCGCCATGGACAAGGTTAAATAGAAAGACTCTATTCAAGAATATTGTTATAGGAGAGAGAGCTTGAAGTCTATCTGAGCTCATCTCAGACAAAGGACTAAAGTTTTGAAGATCTGGGGTAAGGGCATCATAGACCTTCTCTGATCATACACTTTGCTCAAAAGGAGAGTACACTTTCTCATATCTTCCTGACATGAGGTTGTTTTACAGTTTAGTTTCCTTGCCTGTGGAGTTGAGGCTCCTATCTTCCCATGGAAATTGGGTGATAAGGGCGCTATCTTTCTGGATGACTGCATTCCAAAGGAATGGCTTCCATGTCCTTGAGAAACAAATTTCTGGATTTTTTTTGTGTGTGTTTGTTTGGTTTGTTGGTTTCTTTTTTTAAAGCCAGTAGTTTTTTTAATAAACTTTACATGTCAAAAGGACAGAGAAAAGATTCACAATTACAAGTTTTCTAAAGTAAATGTTCTAAGTAAGGAGAAGTCAAGAGTCTACAATCAAACCTAAAAGGGAAGAAGCTTTTTAAAAGTTGCTTCAAGCTGAAGGGACCCTTAAGCCCATCTTCATCTTTCTACAGACCAAGTACTTATTTTAAATGGAAAAGACTGAGGTTAAGGGTAAGGGAGGAGCTGTTGAAATAAAAAAGCAGGAAATATACCCCTTTGGCTGAACCTGGAGTGTTTGAGGTCAGGCTCAGGCGGATATAAGTAAGTCTATAATGGTGGGGCAGGTAGTTGAGAGAATTTAAGCCTGGGTTTCTCAATTTTCTCAATAAAGGAAATCAGAAAGATCTGAGAGGGTGATGTGGGGTGGGAGGGAAACGGAGAAAGCAAAGATCAGGTAGACTATGTGAGTAACAAAAGACAGAGTATCAAACCATGACCCCTTGAAATATAAAAACCATTCACAGAAAGAGAAATACAACGTATTTCAAAAGCAGGCATTGCCCATGCCCCCAGCAGCATTCATAAAAGGTCTCATCATGTTTCCGAGTTGTCATTTTTTTTCTTTCTTTCTTCCATTTAAAAGGATGAGCCAACTATATAATTACATATTTTTTCCTCTTTTTGCTAATGACTTTAGTTCATCTGATTTTTAAAGTTCCGTGTCAAACCTACTATAAAGATTTCTTGGCAGATTGTCTCCTCTGTGTATAGAATATGATAAAGAGGCATTGAATTTTCTTACCAACTTTTCTGAACTTGGTTATTACAGTCATGCTGGGTATGTTCATTTCTCTGCTCCTTTTCACAGTGCATTAACTTTAAAATAACATCTAAGTCCCCATCTAGCTGTTTTCACATTTTATTTTCTTCTATTGCCAGCCAATGAATTGTTCAACTTTTCAGTCTCTCTTTTGGGATTCTACTTTCATTGACAATAAGAGTTATTAAGATCTGTATAGTTGATTTTTATCCTCACGTAGATCTGTTTATGTCTCTTGGGTAACTTTTCTGTGCACAACTCCAATTACTTTATTTCTGTACTATCCTTTCTTTGGACCAAAATTTGATTTTGTTCATTGTTATGGTCATATAATAGATTTTTGGACTCTTTTTATTTTCCTGTCATGGTTACTCACTAACTTTCTTTCTTAGGTTTTTATGACCTGATGTTAAAACTACAAGTTTTGAATACATATTCCATTTCTGGAGAAGATTTGTTTTTCTTTGTTCTCCCATCTTGGAAATTCCCATAACAGCTGTTCTTTAGATAATGCTTTTATTCACATTTTATTCACACCTAAAACTGTATTCCATAAATCTATTTAGAATTACATAGTCTTATTTCTTAAAATTACAATTAGAAATTTTTAAATCTTCCTTCTTTTAATTATAATTATTTTATATGGGGAGAGATTGGATTTATGTTCATTGTCAAGATCGTTTTACGTCTTAGAAGATTCTGTATGTTATGAAAATGTTTCTAGACCTCATATATTTATATGCTTTTTGCAGTATAGATTATTTGAGGAGTGTTTACTCCCAAATGAATGTAACTTGGGAGTTATAAAGCTGCTGTTCCTTTGGGTTTCTCATAGGTAGATCATCTCTATTTCCCTGCTCTTACTGTGCTTTTCAAGTTCAAAGATATACACTTTATTTTTGTAATAGCATCACTCCTATAAACAGAGCAGCTACTTTAAATAAGTTCATCCAATGCTGAGAGAGTAAGGTGACTGACATGGTGTATATATATATATAGTGCATATATAGTGCATCTTTTTTTTCGGAGTCAGGGCTGTAAAAGAAAGTAAGCAGTTTCCAACCATCCCATGATTTGAAGATGTCTCCAGGCTCAAATACGGCGCCTCCCAACTCTCACCTCCACCACTGATCTGCCTTGAAACCCCCTCTCCTCATAACTGGCATGAAACTCTAATTATGACTGATTCTTTGAATAATGAAATTGAACGTTATCTTTCTGAGACTACAGGAGCTATATAAGCAAAGTTCCTAGGCCAGGAGTAAAATGTCCCAGATAGTCATGCGTTCTAAGGGGCAGTGATGAGAGATGGGGAGAAGCAGTTAGAACATACTAAAGGGAAGACTTACTCAAAGGGGACAACTGGGTCAATTTAAAAAGAAAGTCTAAGGTTAGCCCTGCTCTTATGATACAGGTAAGAGACTTTATTATGATGACAAGTTCAACATTTTCCTAGTGATTAACCTATCAACCCAATACTAGGAAGCATGAAAACAGATTGTCTCTATCTGGAGGTTAAATCGCTTTTCACTGAGAACAAAAGGTAAGTATATTTAGCCCTTCTATTTAAATAACACTTCAAAGATTAATAAAGGGTACTTTTACATGTATCTCTATGTTTTTGTTAGAACTGTCATCCTCACTTTAATAACAGGAGCACTACTTCAGTGTAAGAAGCAGCAAGGCGACACGGCGCTTCTTGGTGAGGAGTATACTGGACAGGTTGCCCTTTGAGTCTGGCTCGGCTGGTCCCATCCCCACAAGGCGAACAGCAATTGGAAACACTGAGGACTGAGAGTTTCACAGTAAGCACAGCTGAACCAGGAAGGTCCAGCTCTGCGGGGAAGGGGCGTCCGCCAAAGGAAAACTAAGAAACAGAAAATACTTCATCACTAACAAGCCGGACGTCCACTCAGACCCAATCTGAAAGTCGGCAATTACAAAGACGACAGGTGGATAAATCCACAAAAATGGGAAGAAACCAGTGCAAAAGGGCTGAGAACACCTGAAATCAGAATGCCTCTCTTCCTACAGGGGATCGCAATTCCTCATCAGCAAGAGAACAAGGCCTGACGGAGAATGAGTGCGATGAACTGACAGAATCAGGCTTTAGAAGGTGGATAATAAGAAACTTCTGTGAGCTAAAAGAACATGTACTAACCAAATGCAAAGAAACTAAGACCTTGAAAGAAGATTTAATGAAATGCTAACGAGAATGGACAACTTAGAGAGGAATATAAATGAATTGATGGAACTGAAAAACACAATACGAGAACTTCGCGAAGCATGGTCAAGTTTCAACAGCCGAATTGACCCAGCAGAAGAAAGGATATCAGAGGTCGAAGATGAACTCAATGAAATCAAACGAGAAGGCAAGATTAGAGAAAAAAGGGTAAAAAGGAATGAATGAAGCCTCCAAGAAATATGGGACTATGTGAAAAGACCTAATCTACGTTTGATAGGTGTACCTGAATGTGATGAAGAGAATGAATCCAAGCTGGAAAATACTCTTCAAAATATTATCCAAGAAAACTTCCCCAACCTAGCAAGGCAGGCCAATATTCAAGTCCAGGAAATACAGAGAACACCACAAAGGTATTCCTCAAGAAGAGCAACCCCAAGGCACATCATCGTCAGATTCACCAGGGTTGAAATGAAGGAGAAAATGCTAAGGGCAGCCAGAGAGAA
>CAUYLG010012177.1:0-15583 GCA_963573385.1 Cacajao melanocephalus
AAGCTGGAGGCATCATACTACCTGACTTCAAACTATACTATGGGGATATAATAATCAAAACAGCATGATGCTGGTACAAGAAGAGAAACATGAACCAATGGAATGAATAGAGACTGCAGAAATAAGGCTGTACACCTACAACCATCTGATCTATAATAAACCTGACTAAAGCAACGGGGAAAGAATTTCCTATTCAATAAATGGTGCCAGACTAACTGCTTAGCCATATGCAGAGCATTGAAACTAGATCCCCTCTTTATACCATATATGAAGATCAACTCAAGATAGGTTAAAACTTAAATTTAAAACCTAAAACTCTAAAAATCCTGGAAGATAAAGTAGGCAGTACCATTCTAGACACAGGAATGGGCAAAGATTTCATGAGGAAGACACTAAAAGTAATTATAACAAAAGAAAAAATTGACAAATGGGATCTAATCAAACTAAAGAGCTTCTGCACAACAAAATAAACTATCATCAGAGTAAAGAGACAACATACAGAATGAGAGAAAAATTTTGTAAACTACCATCTGACAAAGGTCTACTATTCATCATCTATAAGAAACTTAAATAAATTTGCAAGAATAAACAAACACCCCACTCCATTAAAAAGTGGGCAAAAAAACATGAACAGACACTTTTCAAAAGAAGACATAAATGTGGCCAAAAAGCACATGGAAAACAGCTCGATATACTGATCATTAGAGAAATACAAATCAAAACCATAATGAGATACCATCTCATGCTAGTCACTATGGCTATTATTAAAAAGTCAAAGAATAACGGATGCTGGTGAGGTTACAGAGAAAAAGGAACACTTATATCCTGGTAGTGGGAGTGTAAATTACTTCAGCCATTGTGGAAAGCAGTGTGGTGATTCCTCAGAGAGCTAAAAACAGTACTACCATTTGGCCCAGCAATCCCATTACTAGGTATATACCCAAAGGGATATAAATTATTCTATCATAAAGACACATGCATGCATATGTTTATTGCAGCACTATTCACAATAGCAAAGACATGGAATAAACTCATATGCCCATCAATGACTGACTGGATAAAGAAAATGTGATACATATACTTCATGAAATACTATGCTACCATAAAATATAATGAGATCTTGGCCTTTGCAGGAACATAGATGGAGCTGGAGGTTATTATTCTTAGCAAACTAATGCAGGAACAGAAAAGCAAATACTGCTATTCTCACCTGTAAGTAGGAGCTAAATGATGAGAACACATGGATACATGGAAGGGAACAGCAGACACAGGGTCTACTTGGGATTGGAGGGAGAGGATCAGAAAAAAACAACTATTGGGTACTAGGTGTAATACCTGGGTGACAAAATAATCTGTACAACAACCCCCCATGACACAGGTTTACAACAAACCTGCACATGTACCCTTGAACTTAAAAAAAAAAGTTGATATTTTGCCTTCATATGTGGAAGATATTTTTCTCAGGTAGAATTTTAGGTAGATAAGTTTTTTTATTTTTATTTTTAATTTCAGTTGATTAAAGATGTTGCTTTAGTGCCATTTTGCTTTCACTGTTTCCTTACCTTTATAACTCTATAATGTCTATTTTTTTTCTGGCTGTCTTTAAGATTTTCTCTTTATCACTGGCTTTGAGCAAATTATGATGTGCCTTGGTGTAGTTTTCTTCATATTACTTGTGCTTAAATTTCATTGAGCTTCTTGGATATCTGTATTTATAGTTTCCACAAAATTTAAAAATATTTTGGCCATTATTTTAAAATCTTTTTTCCTGGCTGTTTCTTGTTCTTCTGTTACACGTATATCAGAACATGTTAAAGCCTCTCACAGCTCCCTGATGATATTCTCATCTTTTTAAGTACTTTTTTCTTTGTGAGTATTTAAGTATTTTAGATCATTGCAATTGCTAGTGTTCAACTTCACTAACCTTTAACTCCCAAAGTCTCATTCACCGTTATTCCCATCCAGCATATTTTAGACATTGTAGTTTTCCTCTCTAGAGGTTTGGTTTCGGTCTCTTTTATATTTTTATGTTTCTATTAAACATTTTGATTTCTGTAGCTTTTTAAACCTTTGAAATGATAATTGTTTTCTGCCAATTATAGCATTTGTGTCAGTCTGTGTCCACTTTGACTGACTGATTTTTCTTCTTACTATGGGTTGCATTTTCCTGCTTCTTCGCATGTCTGGTCATTTTTTATTGGATCAAATATTGTAAATTTTACCTTGTTGGAAGCTAAGCACATTTGTTCTCCCATAAAAATTCTTGAGCTTTGTTGTGGTATAAAATAAAATCAGTTGGGGAGAGGTTATTTTTTCTTTTGTTTTGCTTTTCAGATAATATGAGACAGGATGAGAGTTTTGAATGAAACAGTTTCACGATTCAGGAGAGTCATTTCTAAGTACTCTTTGAGATGCTCTATGACTTACAAGGTTTCTCAGTCTGGCTGATGAGAAAAGACAATATTTTCAATGCTGTATAAGTCTCAGGTAATGTTTCCGGTAATCCTTCCTGGTGAATCATTCCCGAGCTTCTGCTAGCTTTTTCACTGGCAAGTGCTAATTATAATTTTGCTGACTACTCAAGGCAGACCACTGCGGATCTTCAGGCTTCTCTCTGTGGGCAGCTCTCTTTTCGTTGTTACTCTGTGCTGTGTGATTCTAGCCACCTTGATCTTCTCAGACTCTTGCCCTGTCTCCTCAACCTGGGAAATCTGCAGGTGTCTATCAGACTTCCCCCTCCTTTCACTGGCCTAGAATCTTTTTTATTTTTGTTTTTTATTTTTTTTTAATATTTATTTTATTGTGTTTTAGGTTTTGGGGTACATGTGAAGAACATGCAAGATTGTTGCATAGGTACATATACAGCAATGTGATTTGCTGCCTTCCTCCCCATCACCTATATCTGGCATTTCTCCCCATGTTATCCCTCCCCAACTCCCCACCCCCTGCTGTCCCTCCCCTAGTTCCCCCCTACAGACCCCAGTGTGTGATGCTCCCCTCCCTGTGTCCATGTGTTCTCATTGTTCAACACCCGCCTGTGAGTGAGAACATATGGTGTTTAGAATCTTTTTGAAAACATTAGGCTGGGACCATAGTACGGTCTATTTTGTTTTTCATCTTTACAGGGATTGCTATTCTTCCTTGTTTCATCTCCAACAACTTAAAAGCTATCTGTTTTGTTTTGTTGTTGTTGTTGTTGTTGTATATTGTCTGGATTTAATTGTTTGAGGTTGGAGGGTAAATCTTGGAGAGATACATCAAAGACCTAAGAGACTTATGCTCTTGATGCACTCTCCTTATTTGTCTTCCTTAGCATAATTTATTCAAGTTTTACCTCTTACCTCTCACTGTGTAAGAGGTGTAACTTCTCTACTTTTCTCTGTCTTTCAGTTTTGGAGTCCTTAAGGAATTAGTGCTAGTCTTTTGTTTTTTCTTACAGTCTAATAAGAGTCAATATATGTAGAATGCTTACTCTTAGTTATTACATTTAATCCTTTTAAACATTCTGTGATCAATGTGCAATCATTAGACCGAAATTAATCCTGACTTCACTAATTTTATCTACCTAGTTGGTGATAGAGTCAGGATTTGAATCCAGATAGTCTGATTGCAGTAGCCTTGTTTTTAACAACTATGCTCTGTGCTTTGTTTTACATTGTTCTTTATTCCTAGATGGTCTCATATACATGCATTATTTGAATTACCATTTATATACTGATGAATCTTAGGATCTGATCTTTCAATCCTATCTGTTTTTTAGCCTCTCAAGTTCTGGTTCTGGCCAGTTCTAACATTAGAACACTAGTCTACATTATTGAAGGATGTTTTTGGCTAGATGCGAGTATTCAAAGCTTTCCATATTGTCAAAGTCCTTGGATGAAAGTTGAAAGTAAATTATGTGTGTACATATACATAAAGATAGAGAGCAATACATACAGATGAAGATAGATATATAAGATATATTTATATTCATATACATACGTAGACACATATATTCACACTAAACAGACATGGTGCCAGCTCTCATATATTTCACAATTGAGACTATAAATAAATGAATAACTAAAACAATAAATTAAGCACAAGTGCACAGAGTATTGCAAAAAAATGACATTGTATTGGACTATAAAAGAGGAAAACATATGTAGTGTGATAGATCAGGGAAAGCTTCCCTAAGGAAATAACCGTTGAGATAAGACATGTAAACACATGAATAGACATACTACTTTTGATTGATTGGGAAAAAACATTAACAGATATAGCAATATTTGTTTCAATCTGTAAAGCAATTTTCCTGGTGACTAAAAATCCTATTTTTGTGAGAGGATTGTTATTAACATTTCCCAAAGATTCTCTTTTTATCAAATCTGATAAATAATATGATTCTCAAATTATTCCTGATTAGCATTGACCTTAATTAGGATTTTAAATTCAGTCCAAAAATCATGTATTGTATATTCAATATACTCAAACACATATTGTAAAGACTACAGGGGATATGTAGAATCAGGGCCCACTTACTTTGGGTAATTGTATTATACATTATCCACAGGCATATATTGAGTCAGTTTTGGATTGGTTGGTAGATGAGAAAGATAAGTAATATTTCTTGCTAATGAGTAAAAGGTAATAATTTCCCTAATATGTAATAAATCATTTTATTTTTAAAGCAAAATATTCACCTATTTTAGCAGAAACTTAATAAACCTAAATTATCTTGCCCCTGGATGCCCTGCCTCATCACTTTTGCGAAGATATTGGTAAAAAGAGGAAAAAAAATTATGTTTTATATATACATATATATTACTTAAAAATAATGTAAAATATGTCCACAGCAGAAAGAACCAGAGATTCACCAAAGAAACTAATTATTTAATTAAAAAATATGTTAAGTTCAATCTTTGCAAATTTTTATTTTATGTACTGACTTGTTTTAGTTAAATATATATATCTATGCTAAATTTCATAGCTCTAAAATAAGGGCTGTACTTCCAGTGTGTTTGTGAAATAAAACGTGACGGCATTATTAATCTGCTAGGGCTGCTATAACAAAATGCTATAGACTAGGTGACTTAAAAAGACGTTTATTTTCTCACAGTTCTAAAGGCTAAAAGTCCAAGATCAAGGTGCCAACAAATTTGGTTTCTGGTAAGACCCCTCCTCTGGATTTTTGGTGGCAGCTTTCTTGCTGTGCCCTCACGTGACCTTTCCTCTGTGTGTGTGACCGAAAGAGAGATCACTGGTGTTCCATCTACTTCTTGTAAGAATCCTTGTTCTATCAGATTAGGGCCCCACCCATACGACCTCCGTTAACCTTAATTACCTCCTTAAAGGCTCTATCTCTTAATAGAGTCATGTCTGGGGTTAGGGCTTCAACATATGAATTTGGGAAGAACATAATTCAGTTCATAACAATATATATAATGTTGTTATAAAGACTCAAGTGATGCCTAAATGTTAGCTATCTAAGGGCAAAAAATAACCCTTTGGAATTGTAAACACATTCAATGTACAATAAATTATTATATATATACAGGTATATGTAAACAATATCTCATCACAGACATAGGATTAGGTTATATTACATAAAGTATTTGATTTATAAATATATATCTCAAGAGTATATATTTCAAAATAAAAATGAAATAAAAAGGATGCATCTGTTATAATTTTTTAAAGTCACATGTTGAAAATACATTGAGTTATGTATTTTGTAAAATTCTTACAAATCTTTTAACCATTCATTTTTTAGCAACTGGAATTTTGTCATTAATTTTGCACTTGAGACAAGGGTAAGGCTGATTTAATCAATGTGTAATTATAATACTTGACAACATAATTGTATTCTATCACTGATGGGAATTGATCACATATTTTAAGAATGTAATATGAAATCTTTTAATGACATGAATATTTCCTTTCCTTTATTTCTCTTTAATTTCTGTCTCCTTTCTACTGCCTCTTATTTTCCTTTATTATCCTTTCCCTTTATTCATTGAGCTTCCTTTTTAACTTCCTTTTGATATAGCCAGCAATTTTTATTATATCTGAATATAATTTTGAATTTATTTTCTTTTTTGAGAGAGGGTCTGCTTTCTTTTCTTGTAACGGTTAGGATTGCTAGCATCCACCATACAGGTTGATTTTAATGGTATTTTAAGAACCTTTATGAAAATATTAAATTTAAGATCTCCTGAGATTATTGTAGTCATTGGCAACAAGTCTACCTGTTATCTACGTTCTCAGCCTTATCAACTCTAAAACAGCTGTTTACCTGAATTTGATAGCTAATTTTTTTAAAGACCATTCTCAGGGAATATTTCCTAACCATGGTAACCATAATGCACAAACAGACACAGCCACTATTAGAGAAGTGCTGTATTCAAAGATTGTTGGCTATATAGAAAACAATTTGCTTATGGTGGATTTGGGGATAATGTCACAACTCAGTCAGCTTGTAAAGAATTTATGGAAGATATGATAAGCCTGTTATAATTAGCTGATTATAAAGGAAAAATTTTATTCTAAACCAAAATGTAACAGAAATTATTGTGAATGGCTATGATTCTCTTCAAATCCAGGTTATTTTTTGTTCTATGTATGTATTTGTTACTTTTCTATTCTTACCTATACAGGCAACTTAGAAATTTTTTGTTTTTTTGAGACAGAGTCTCACTGTCTTGCCCAGGCTGGAGTGCAGTGATCTCGCTCACTGCAACCTCCACCTCCCTGTTTCAAGCAATTCCCTTGCCTCAGCCTCCTGAGTAGCTGGGATTACAGGGACATGCCACCATGCCCAGCTAATTTTTTTTTTTTTTTGTATTTTAGTAGAGACGAGGTTTTCCTATGTTGGCCATACTGGTCTCGAGCTCCTGACCTCAGGCAATCCACCCGCGTCGGCCACCCAAAATGCTGGGAATACAGGCGTGAGCCACTGCACCTGACCAACTTTGGAATTTTATATGGAGCAGTACATTATTCTTTTGTCACTTTACCTCTAGACTCAAAGATAATTAAGATATTCTAGTTTCACCACGCAGGTATTTTAGTCCACATTCTATTTTTCTATACAAAACATGTAGACATGAGTTTATTCATTTATTCATTCAACAACTATTTACTGAGTCCTCACTATATGTCTGGCACTGCATTAGTGGCAAAACCTGATGCTATCCATGTTTTCTTGCAGTCCTCTCTACTGAGGTAAAGACTCATTAATCAAAGAATTACACAAACAAATGGCAAAGTCCTACTCTGATAAATGTTGCAAAAGAGAAGTACACAGTGCTATGAAATCTTTTTTTTAAACTTTTATTTTAGGTTCAGGAATACATGCACAGATTTGTTATGTGGGTAAATCCATGTCACAGGGGATTGTTGTTCAAATTATTTCATTATCCATGTATTAAGCCTGGTACCCAATAGTTATTTTTTTCTACAACTTTCTCTCCTTGCACCCTCTACTCTCAAGTAGACTGCAGTATCTGTTGTTCTCTTGAGTTTTTACCATTTAGCTCATACTTATAAGTGAAAACATGCAGTATTTGATTTTATGTTTCTGTGTTAATTTGTTAAAGATAATGATCTTCAGCTTCATCCATGTTCCTGAAAAAGACATGATCTTGTTCTTTCTTATGGCTGCATTGTATTCCCATGGTGTATATGTACCATATTTTCTTTATTCAATCTATCATTGATGGGCATTTAGGTTAATTTTTCTATTGTGCCATGGCTTTGCTGTTGTGAATAGTGTTGCAGCGAACATTTGCATGCATGTGTCTCTTTGGTAAAATGATTTATATTTCTCTGGGTTTACACCCATTATTGGGATTGCTGGGTCAAATGGGAGTTCTGTTTTGATCTCTTTAAGGAATCACCGCACTGCTTTCCACAGTGGTTGAACTAATTCATAAATGTTCCCATTTCTCCATAATCTCTCCAGCATCTGTTTTTTTTTCTTTAATTATTTCGTAATAGTAGCCATTCTGATGGTATCTTATTGCAGTTTTGATTTGCATTTCTCTAATGATCAGTGATATTGAGCTTTTTTTCATGTCTTTTTGGCTACATGTATGTCTTCTTTTGAAAAGTGTCTGTTCATGTCTTTTGCTCACTTTTAATGAGGTTGTTTGTCATTTCTTGTAAATTTGCTTAATTTTCTTATAGTTGATAGATATTAGGCCTTTGTTATTTGCATAGTTTGTAAATATTTTATTTTATTCTGTAGGTTGTCTGTTTATTCTGTTGATAGTTTCTTTTGTTGTGCAGAAACTCTTAAGTTTAATTGGATCCCATTTGTCAATTTTGGGTTTTGTGATTTGTAATGAAATCTTTACTGGTTCCTATGTCCAGGATGGTATTTGCTTAGGTTGTTTTCCAGAGCTTTTTTATAGTTTTGGGTTTTACATTTAAGTCTTTAACCCATCTTGGGTTGATTTTTGTATATGGTGTAAAGAAGGAGTAGAGTTTCAATCTTCTGCATGTGGCTAGACAGTTTTCCCAGGATCATTTATTGAATAAGGAGCCTTTTCCCCATTGCCTATCTTTGTTAGTTTTGCCAAAGCTCAGATAGTTGTAAGTGTGTGATCTTGTTTCTGGATTATTCTATTCCATTGGCCTATGTGCTTGTTTTTGCATGCATGTCATGCTGTTTTTGATTCAGTAGCCCTGTGGTATAGTTTGAAGTTGGGTAGTATGATGCTTCTAGCTTCATTATTTTTGCTTAGGATTGCCTTGGCTCTTCAGACTTTTAAAAATTTCATATGTATTATAAAACAGTTTTTTTCTAGTTTTGTAAAGAAAGTTAATTGTAGTTTATTAAGAATAGCACTGAATTTGTAAATTGCTTTGGGCAGCATGGCCATTTTCGTGATACTGATTCTTCCTATCCATGAGTAGAGTTGCAGTTTGGTTAAAAATTGTCAATAAATGTAAATTTAAACTGCTGTATTAGAGAAGTTAAACATCTAAAACTTAAAACCAAGTCAGATTGCCAGAAGACTGATAGTTTTATGTATTTATTTATATTTTATTTTATTTTGTATTTGTGGTAGAGACAGAGTTTCATTCTGTTCCCCAGGCTGGAGTGCAGTGACACAATCATAGCTCACTACAACCTGGAAGTCCTAGGCTTAAGCAATCTCACCACTTCAGCCTCCCAAGTAGCTGGACAACAGGCACATGCTACCATGCCCAGTTAATTAAAAAAAAATCGTTAGAAACAGATGTCTCACTAGTCTTGAACTCCTAGTCTCAAGTGATCCTCCTACCTCAGCTTCTCAAAGTACTGGGATTAGAGGCATGAGCCACCACACTGAGCCTGATATGTTTAATTTCCTTTTTTAAATTTATCTTTTCTTTTAATCTAACTGATTAAAAACTCTTAAAGTAATATTTTCCAACAAATTCATTATTAAACATCAAGACAAAGTTAATATATTTTTCTAGAAAAATGCTGTAATCTCACATGGTCTGAATATCTAAAATACTAAGACTAGACAAAATATAATGAAATAGTTATTACTACCAATAATCTTACTAATTTTTATACTTAAACTGACTGGACATTTGCTACTAGGCAATGTTGAACTTTTAGCATAATTTTAATGTACTTACAGATATGAGTGACCACATTAATATTTTACAATTAGTTTCACTCTGCAAGAAGCCATCATCACTGATTAAAGTGTTTTTTGAAATACTATTCAATTTTTCACATTTTCTTGGAATTGTAATTCAAAATTTGGGCTTATAACTCACCAACCAAGTCTTCTCAACTCTTTTAATCACAAATTTCTAATAATTTGCGATTATCAGAATAGTGAAGACTATCTGAAAATTATCAAATTTCTGATTGTGATCCATATCTCTACCTTAATTTCTAGAAATAATAGTTTAAGAAGGCCATTCCTCTGTATGTTACCATAACGACATTGCTTTCTTCATCACTAATAGTTTATCATTTACAGTGAGAAATTGTTATACAATTCTTTGAAATAGGGATATGATTTGCATGCTTTTTTTTCCTGTTATTTGTCTTTTTTCTGTAGCTTACTTTTTTTGGAGAGTGGGGGAATGGAGTCTGGCTATGTTGCCCAAGCTGGTTTCCTGAGCTTAAGCAATCCCCCTGCCTCAGCCTCTTGAGTAGCTGGGATGACAGACATGTGTCATCACACCAGGCATAATAGCAAACCTTTTGTATCTATAAATAAAAATGTAGTTTTTTATGTTTGTTTTAGTTTGTTTTTTTAGATGCTGGCTAATAAAGAAATTGCTTGAAGTAATACCACCATTTTTGTATTGCTAACAAAGAAGATTGGTAAATGACAACAAAGAATAATTTCCTATCAAAATGTTTTTCCTTTATCAAATAATTGTCAGAAAGGATGTTATCCTCTATAAAAAGTAGAGAAAGAAAGACGATGAACACTTCTCATTATCTTTTCATCTTTCTGCATCTAGGATCATAAGAGTAAAGCATAAAATAGCCTTTTTCTAGATTACCATATACAGAAGCCAATTATCAGAAGCTGGCAATAGAAAAAAAGTAAAAAAGGCAACCCTGAGAAGTCACTTGTGAATTCTGTTGCCATCAAGTTAGATTATTTATGAGTTGCTATAAAGGCATTTACTTTCAGATCAGTTTGATTACATGGATAGAAGAAAAATAGAAATGTTAATTAACTTGAGTCTTTGTATACTGAATATAAAAGTCATCCTATACATGCTTGTGCAAATTTTCATTATGTGGTACTTATTAAGTATTTGGAAAAGTTCCTCTTAAAACTTTTTCTGATTAGCACATAAGCCATAATGTAATAACCACCCAATTTATTGTCCAAACCCTAACAATTATGAGATTGAAACAGAGCTATTAATAGAATAAGGCAAGAAGCGTAGAGTGAGTCTGTCCCAGGCATATGTGGTTATTTGGTCACCATAGCCACAGCTGTTTTGTAAATATACTGACATCATCATAAAATTACCTTCCAGGCTCTTTCATCTATGGCTACCTTCTCCATGGATTATTGGTTATTTTTTTATATACTCTATCATAAGACCTTTCATTGGTCTTTGTGTTTCTTTTATCTTACAATATTCCTTTTAGTCTGCTTTGTTACTATTGCTTAAAAATCATAATGCCCATATTTATAATACATCAAAGATTATTGTATTTAATATATGTTAAAATTGAACTAAAAACTCTTTATTAACAGATCAATTTAATGTATAAGTGAAAGGGGGAAGGAGAAGGATAACCATGGCATGTAATCGCTTTGATAAAATGTTTAGTTACAAAGGAACATCAATATATTTCTATAGTAATCAGTATTTTCCATTTTATTACACCCACTTGTCTTAAGTTATCTGAGGAATGAAGTTTCTTTCTTGTTTATTGCTGTGTCAGTAGCACTGAAGAGACTTGTTCATACAAAAAATTCAGCACTCAATCAATATGTACTGAATGAACTAAACAAGATATGAATATAAAGTTGCAGGTGATTTTTAAAACTTGTTTCTTAAGAAAAAGATTTTCAAGTTAAAGATACTATTGACAATGGTTTTCTAAACTTTAGAATTTTGAATCTAGTCTAATGTGATTTATAAAATCTCACTAAATTGAGTGTCAAAAGCTTTGTAAGCACATGGAACTTAGAATTTTAGTAAAGCGTTATTACAAGAGTGTAAGTCTTCTATATAAAACATTATCACATTATTTCTCAAACAAAAAACCTACATAAAACGTGTATAAAATTGGCTATTTTTTAATGTTTCTAGATTTTCTTTTTTCTTAAATGTTTTAAACAGTTAACCAATATTTTATTATTATAAACTGTGGAATTAAGTTAGCTTTATAAACACATAAACAGAAATATAGTTATTAAGAAATTCCTAGAGATGATAGTATATATAAAATGTATTTATATCTAAAAAATAGTGTAAAAACAAACGATATCAAGGTAAATTTCAATTATTTGTCTTATAATACAGGATATTTAAATATATAATTTGCTTACTTATTAAAAATTTAATGTTAATTTGGGAAAGTAAAGCAGGAGTTATTTTCCTATGCCAAAGTAGACAGATAGAATTTTAACAGGGGCAGGAAATGTACTTACTCTCCCCATTGTGTAGAAATTAGCCTTTTTTTTAAGGAAGAGTGTTGGCAGCTGTGTTCATGTGGTCGTGTAGGTTGATCTGTGCTTCCTCAGCAAATCAAAACAAAAAGGAAAGCACATTTTAGCTATCAGCTATAGATAATTGAAATTAAAGTTGTGTGACAAATTACTTTTGACACAATAATTTCCTCTTCAGAATTGAATATCAAAATCTGGTTTCCATTTTTTTCCACCCACATGGCACAAGTTCCACTGTGGGTGACGTCCAAGATCCTGATTCAGGATGTGGACTAGGAGGGTCCAGGTCACAGTGACATCAACCAAGGTTGTTAGATTTATTAATGTATTACTCATCTTGCTAAAACAAAGTTTAAAATATATGGCCATATAGCATTGTCCTACCTTCTATTTCATTATTTTAATTTTAGTTTAATTACATAATTGCATTTGCTTGAAGAAAATTAATTATAGTTAAAAATTAGTTATACCTTACAGTTGTATAGAAAAGGAAAAGAAACAAAAAGTAGATCCCTGAAAGGTCAGGGAAAACTATATTTTAGAAAAAGCTGAACTTCCAAAATTTGACAATCTTGAATTGAAATGTACCCCTAAACACAGTTTGATAAGCAAAAGTCTTTAGAATTATATGACAATCAGGGCTGTGCTCTAGTTTCTAGCTTCTCTGCCCCAAAACAGTTCTTTACAGTCAAGCTTATTTATATCTAAGCTTACTTATCTTTAAACCACCATTAGAATGAAATAGATAGGTAAAAGAGTTCACGGGAGTCCAATGAGGCATTGCTTTAATCATAAAACATTACCCAAAAGCAAACAAAATAAAAATAAAAAATTAAATTAATAAACTTAAGAGCTGTGTATATCCAATTTTTATTATCTTTAGACTATCAGGAGATTAAAATTGGTTAATAAAATAGTTGTCTGGTACTCAATGGAAGGTTTCTATAATCAGAAAACACTATATGAAAGCAAAAATGATGAAAGTAAACTATTGGTTGTTTAAAACAGAAATTGATGCCCATCGATTAACATAAGACAATATTGTTAAATAATACACAGTTTCTTCAGACTTCATTAGTTTTACATGTACTTATTTGTGTCTGTGTATTATGCATTTAGTTCTTGCAATTTTATTACATGTGTAGATTTGTATAATATAATCAAAATGAAAAACTTCAAAAATCTTCCTCATACTACCCCCTAGTAACCATCCCCCCTTCCCACTATTCCCTACTCCCTGAAAAATTTCTTCATTAGTGATAACTGAAACATCATTCTGCTACCAAAATTGTGAAGTTTTTGAAAAGGATTAATATAATCTTCCAGTATATAGATTTTATTACATTTTTTTCAGTTTCAACAAAATACTTCTCAGCTCACTGTAAACATGTATATTATAGGAAAATGCAGAGTTATAGTTAATTGACATCCTATGATACACACTATTATAGAAGATGTGGGGTAATACAAATACATGATACAGATATAAAGCTGTCTCTAAGGCCATGACATGGACTTCAAAGAGCATAGAGCATTGTAAGCCATTTTATGGATTTTATCTTTTAATCTGAGTATAAGGGTGTCTATTGCAAAATTTTAAGCAAACAACAATCTGGTTTCATTTATGCTTTAATAGGATTATACTGACTGCTGTTGCGAGACTATAAGCAGAGGCTACAAGCTTTTAGTAAGATAGGATAGCAAGGTGGTAGCCGTGGATGTGATGAGAAATTATTAGCAATTGTGTTTACTTGTATTTCATAGTAAAAGTAAATATTTCCTTACCAATCATGTGTACAATATGACAGAAAGAAATGAGACAAAAAGCACAGTGATACCTTAGGATGAGCCCTGGAACTAGGAGGTTTCCTTTCACAGAGAAAAGGAAGGCCATGATGAAATGGACTGGGGTAGGGAGGAGAGTAAGAAATTATGACTTACTCTTTTTAGAAATCAATGCATGCAGTGAAAGCAATTATTCAGCTTTCAATGTGTGCATTGTATTGCTTTCTAGAAACCATTGCAGTAGGTCTTTTTTCTCTTTTGGTGCAGGGGGGGAACGAGTTTTGCTCTTATCACCCAGGCTGGCGTGCAATGGTGCAATCTTGGCTCACTGCAACCTCCACTGCCCAGTTTTGAGTGATTCTCTTGCTTCAGCCTCCCCAGTAGCATGGATTACAGGTGCACACTACCATGCCTGGCTATTTATTATTTTTTTATATATATTTTGAATTTTTAGTAGAGATGGCGTTTTGCCATGTTGACCATGCTGATCTCGAACTCCTGACCTCAGGTGATCTGCCTGCCCCCGCCTCCCAAAGTGCTAGGATTAGAGGCATAAGCTAGCATGCCTGGTCTATCTTTGTTATTATTTACTATTATTTATTATGTCTCTGGTTCTCTTTTTTTATGCCACATCATCTGTTTATTCATTTGCCCAGTTGTTTTTCATTGTTTTCAAGGTTCAATATAAAAACATGTAAAATGGATTTAAGGTCCAGGATAATTTTTTTATCCTCTAGAGTAGGTTTACATTTCTTTATGCACGTGTGTAGGGTTATCAGTAGGCCAGAATGATCTTCACATTATCAAGAATTGAAATTAGAAACTGCAAATATATTTTCCCCTTATTTGAGGGGTGTATATCATCAGAATCCTAATCAAAACCCCAGGTGAATTACCAAGGCCTCTTAGCAAATTTTGAACCCAATTTTTATTTTTATTTCTATAAATTTTTCAAAAACTCTGGACACTTGCATCCTCCCAAGCCTAAACCAGGAAGAAATAGAAACCCTGAATAGACCAATAACAAGGGCTGAAGTTGAGGCAGCAATTAATAGCCTACCACCCAAAAAAAGTGCAGGTCCAGATGAGTTCACAGCCGAATTCTACCAGACGTACAAAGAGGAGCTGGTACCATTCCTTCTGAAACTATTCCAAACAATACAAGAAGAGGGAATCCTTCCCAAATCATTCTATGAAACCAACATCATACTGATACCAAAACCTGGTAGAGACTCAACAAAAAAAGAAAACTTCAGGCCAATATCCATGATGAACACAGATGCAAAAATCTTCAATAAAATACTGGCAAACCAACTGCAACAGCACATCAAAAAGCTTATCCATCACCATCAAGTAGGCCTCATCCTGGGGATGCAAGGCTGGTTCAACATATGCAAGTCTATAAACATAATCCACCACATAAATAGAACCAAAGACAAAAACCACATGATTATCTCAATAGACACAGAGAAGGCCTTTGACAAAATTCAACAGCCATTTATGTTAAAAACTCTCAATAAGTAATACTTGAAGCCCTACATTTCTAAGAATATATTTCTTGCTCAGTCGTTTCAGGCAAGCCCAAGACTTTGTAATTTTTAAAGGGCCCAAGATTTTTTTTTTTTTTTCAAATAACAGACCAGCTTCTTTTTCTTGCAGTT
>CAUYLG010012178.1:0-35847 GCA_963573385.1 Cacajao melanocephalus
CTGCCTCAGCCTCCTGAGTAGCTGGGATTACTAGCTAATTTTTGTATTTTTAGTTGAGATGGGGTTTCAGCATGTTGACCAGCCTGGTTTCAAACTCCTGACCTTGTGATCCGAGCAGCTCAGCCTTCCAAAGTGTTGGGATTACAGATGTGAGCCACTGAACCCGGCCAGAACTAATCATTTCTTAAAGTCCCTTGTATTCTGCATTTTGCAAATATGAATGTACCTGTATACATGGAATAGATTATGGAATTGGAGGTAGTATGGTGTGGGGTGGAATTCAGGGATAATTTTATTCCAAACCCTTCATGTCATGGATAAGGAAGTTTGAAAAGTGGAGAAGTAAAGTGACTATATAAGATGATATACAATATTGGCAGCAAATCTGGGTCCATTCTCTGTGCACATTCTTGGCAAGCTGGTTCTTGCTCTGCTCTGTTCTTGGAGGCTGAAGGCTACTCAGAGAGTGTCTCTTGTGGGGGACCCAACACTTATGACACCTGTAAGTGGTCAGAATGGAAGCTGAGGGGGAGAGCAATGCAGAGAAGTTTGGTGGCTTCTCCCTTCCACAGCCTTCCAGGGGAGTAAATATTTCTCACTTAAATAATGATAATGATTATTGTCATTAATAATAATAATCACAGCTAATCATTATGGAGAATTTACTAAGTGTCAGGGCTTGTTTTAAATGTTTTAACATATATATATTTATTGAATGTTTTAATATATACATTATCTAATCCTCTTAACATTCTAATGAGGTAGGAACCATTATCCTCACTTTTGCTGATAAGAAAATTGAGGCACAGAGAAGTAGTTAGGTGGCCAAAGTCACTCTACTGATAAGTGACAATGTCAGGATTTGAACTTGGGGAATTGGATCCAGAGTCTGTGTTCCTAACTACTATTCTATTTAAAGAGGAGAAGCAGGAAAAAAAGAGACATAGAGCTAGAGAAGGGGAGAAAAGGGGAGGGGAGTGAGAAGGGGATGGGAAAGACACTGAAGCTTATTAGAAATCTGTACACTAGAAAATACATCTCCTCACAGAAATGAGGCGATCTACAGAAAACTTCTCTAACTTTGTGGTAAACAAATTGTTGCAGTAAAATATTTCCAAGACTTTCTACTTACAATGGCTCCTTTATGCCAAAAATTCATGGTGAAGTGTTAAGATGTCATCAAGATTCGGGAACATGAGTACTTAAACCTGGACCCTGTGGCTGCTGAAGTCTTGCCAAGATCGTGGAGTTGGTGGATCTCCAATCCCTTCCTGTTCTGCATTTTGGAGTCCAGACAGATGGAAGAGTAGGAGTGGGTATAAAGGACGTTAAGAGAGAGGGAGGCTTCATATTTATTGAATCTCTTGGCAAATTTCTGTCTTATAGCTGAAAGAGTTTATTGTAAAATTTCCTGATGAATAAATAATTCTGTTTATAGAATCATGTCTGGTAAAATTTCCTTTATTTTTTACTTGGTTATATTTCTATTATAAATTTGGTCTGGTCTCTGAAAGTAATAGACCTATATGGCCTTAAATGTAAGATCTGAAAACAGGAAAGAAGAATACACATTCAATTAACTACTGGTTTGGCTAACGCGTCCCAACAATGGCTTACGTGCTATTTAAAATCAGCTGATTTTCAAGCTAACTAGTTAACTAGTTCATTATAAAGCTATGATCTTACATTCTCTTCACTTTGCCTTATTCTTGAGGCTTTAAAATGCAAACATTAATGCTCTAAGTATACTGTCCAGCATTTAAAATCTGGGCAGTCTGGAGGGGAAACAGATGTGTTTTCTCAAATCGTTAACAGTTGGCTAAGCTTGCCTTCCCAAAAGCTTAAAATAGGCAAAGTCTCTTTTTTCCCTGTTTATCCCTTGGTGTGGTATTTATTCACCTAGCTGTCAAGCTTTCCTCCTGTCTTCATCTTTCACCAAAACCTGTTCAGGTGCTTCATTCAAACTCCAGTGAATATGAACCCAGGCAGATGTTTGAATATTGGCAAGAATCATATCTTAATATAAAAGGTTAAAAAATATGTAGAAGCAAAATGTGTGACAAGAAAAGCACAAAGGCTGAAAGGGGGAAAAATGGGACTGTGGTATTGTAAGGCCCTTATACATTATGTGAAGTAATAAAATATTACTTGAAGGTAAACTGTGATAAGGTAAAGATGGATAGTGTAACCCAAGGCAATCACCAAAAAGAACAAAATTAAAACATATAATCAATAAGGAATCAGAAAGATAAAGTTATAAATATTCAATCCAAAAGAAGACAGAAAAATGGAGCAAAATCAGACGTAACCAATAGTAAACATGTATTAAGATGGTAGATTTAAACCCAACCATATCAATAATCACATTAAATATAAATGGCCTTACCATTGCAATTAAATGCAAAGATTATCAAATTTATTTAAAAAACTTCAACTATATGCTGTCTACTACACAGATAGGTTAAAAGAAAATGGATGGGAAAAGATATGCCAGGCTAACATTAATAAAAAGAAAGCTGAAGTGGCTATGTTAATATCAGATAAAGAAGATTTCAAAGCTAGGAATATTTTAAAGGATAAAGGGAGTAATTTCATAATGATAAAGAGGTTAATTCATTAAGAGGACATAATAATTTTAGATGTTGATGCGCATATTAACTGGGCTTCAAAATATATAAAGTGGAAACTGACAGAATTGAATAGAGAAAGAGGCTCCACAACTAGAACTTCAGGATTACAGTTAGAGATGACGACATGCTTCTCTCAACAATTGGTAGGTCAAGTAGACAGACAATAGTAAAGATACAGAATACTTGAAAAAGTCTATCAACCAACTTGACCTAATGAACATTTATCTATAAGTGTTCCAACACTTTTCTCAACAACAAGACAATGCACCTTTTCAGGGGTACCTACAACATTAAAAAGAATAAACCAATTCTGAGCCGTAAAATAAATTCTAACAAATTTAAAAGAATTCAAGTTATATAACATTTATTTATAGACTTGTTATGATGGAGTCAAACTAGAAATCAATAACAGAAAGATATCTTGAAATGCTCCAATGCTTGAAAACAACATCACATACTTTGGAATAATCTGTATCAAAGAAGAAAGCACAAGATAAATTAAATATTTTGTACTAAATGAAAATGAAAATATTACAATTTGTGGGATGCAGCTAAATCAGTGTTAGTGGAAAATTATAGCATTAAATTAGAAAAATAGATAAATCTAAAATCAATATTCTAAGCTTCCACATTAAGAAACTAGAAAAAGTAGGACAAGTCAAATGCAAAGTGAACAGAAAAAAGGAAATAATAAAAATAAGAGCAAAAATAAATGTGATAAAAGAATAATGAAAATGAATAAACCCAAAACTAGTTCTTTGAGATAAATAAATGAAACTTCTAGTCAGAATGATCAGAAAAAAAAAAAAAGGAAAAGTTATGAATTACTACTATCAGGAATGAGAGAGGGATATTAAAAGGATAATAAAGGGATTTTCTTTAAAACTCCATGCCAATATATATATATATTGTTTTGAGATGGGGTCTTACTCTGTCACATAGGCTGGAGTGCAGTGGTGCGATTGTTGCTGCAACCTCAACCTCCCAGGTTCAAGCGATCCTCCCACCTCAGCCTCCCAAGTGGCTGGGACTACAGACATGCACCACCATGCTTGGCTAATTTTAAATTCATTTGTAGAGACAGGGTCTCTCTATGTTGCCCAGACTCATGCCAATAAATTTGACAAATTATATGAAAAAGACAAATTCTTTAAAAAAGCAACAACCACCAAATCTCACTCAGGAAATAACAGATAAGCTGAATAGCCTCACATCTATTACATGAACTAGATTGTAGCTAGAAAGAGAATTAGGTTGTTTTTCAAAGGATAAATGCTTGAGGGGATGGATTGCATGCCTGTATCAAAACATCTCATGTACCCCATAAATACATATACCTACTATATATCCACAAAGATTAAAATATAATTAAAAAAGAAAACAATGTGTTTTTGCTAGTGATTTCTACCAGATATTTAAACTAAAAATGCATATTGCAAACAAGCTTATGCAGAAAAACAAGAGAGGAAGAAATTCTTTCTGACCCTTTCTTTGAGTATAGAATTATGCTGAAATCTAAGCCAAAACCATTACAAGAAATTAATACTACAGACCAGCATTTCTCATAAATTTAGATAAGAAAATTTTGAAAACTCTTTTAGAAAGTTAAATCCACCAATATATAAAAGGGATAATTCATCATGAACAACTGAGGTTGTTCAACGTTGGTTTAACACTTGAAAATCAATTTTCTATATTGACAGAATAAGTAGAAGAAATCTCTGTATCTTATCCTCAATTTTGCTATGAACTAAAACTGCTTTAAAAAATAGAGTATTCAGGGCCAGAGAGACTGATATCCTCACTTTCCTGGACCACCTGGCCCAGCTTTCTCTAAAAAAAAAAAAAAAAAAAAAGGAGTATATAAAAAAGAAAAATTATATGGCAACCTACCAGCTAATAGTATACTTAATGGTTAAAGAGTGAATGCTGTCCCCCTAAGATCAGAAACAAAGCAAGGATGTCCTTTCTCACCACCTTTATTGAACATTGTACTGGAGTTTTAGCTAGAGCAAGAAAATGATGGATGCAGTGGCTCACACCTGTAATTCCAGCACTTTGGGAGGCTGAAGTGGGAGGATCACTTGAGTCCAGGAGCTCTAGACCAGCCTAGGTAACATAGGGAGTGCCAGTCTCTACAGAAAAAAAAAAAAAAAAAAGATGTGGTGGCATGCCACTGTGGTTCCAGCTACTCAGGAGGCTGAAGTAGAAGAATTGCCTGAACTTGGGAGGTTGAGGCTGCAGTGATGCAGTGAGCTGTGATTACACCATTGCACTTCATTTTGGGTAATAGTAAGACCCTGTCTCAAATAGAAAAAAATAAGTAAAGCAAGAAAAAAAAATCATGCAGATTGAAAGGGAAGATAGGAAAGATAGAAAACCATATTAATTCACTGACCACGTGATTGTTTATTTAGAAGATCTCATAAAAATCTACCACATAGCTACTAGAACTGTAAAGTGAGTTTAGTAAGTTTGTAGGACACAAAATCAACACACAAATATAAATTATAATTCTATATACTAGCAATGATTAATCAAAATGAAAAATACCATTTATAATAACATAAAATATAAAATAGGGATAAATCTGACAAAATAAATGAAAGAACTGTGCACTAAGAACAATAAAACATTGCTGATGTAAAACCAAACCAACACAAACAAACCCTAAATAAGTGGGGAGATATACTATGTTCATGGATCAAAAGGCTTAATATCTACCCAAATTGGTCAATGTAATACCAATCAAAATCTCAGCAGGCTTTCTTATAGAAATTAACAAGCTGATTCTAAAATGTATATGGAAGTGAAAACCTGGAACAGCCAAAATAATTTTATTGTTTTTATTTTTAATATTTTAAAATGTTAATAGCTTTTGAGTACAAGTGGTTTTTGCTCACATGGATGGATTCTTTAGTGGTGATGTGTGAGATTTTAATGCATCCATCAGCTGAGTAGTATACACTGTACCCAATATGTGTTTTTTTAATCTTTCAACTCACCCCACCCAAAACAATTTTAAAAAGAAAACTATGTTGGAAGATTATGCTACTTGTTTTCAGACTTTTTATGAAATCAAGATAATGTGATATTTGCACAAAAATAGATATTTAGATTAATGGAACAGAATAGAGAACCCAAAAGTAGTCCAATGACCAGTTGATTTCTGACAAAGGTATAAAGGGAATTCAGTAGGAGAAAGTTTAATCTTTTTAACCAATGGTGACAAGTCAATTGGACATATCTATGCAAAAAATGAACATCTATCTCATACCATATGTACAAACTAATTTTAAAATAGGTTATATGGAATAGGTTCTAGTGTTCAATAGCATAGTAGGATGATTATAGTTAATAATATATTGTATATTTCATTAGGTAGAAGAGAAACTTCAAAATTTTCCCAACATTAGGAAATAATAAATATTTGAGGTGATGGATATCCTGAATACCCTAATTTGATCATTAAACATTGTATGCATGTGTCAAAATGTCACATGTGCCCTATAATTACATACAAATATGTATTAAAAATAAAATTAAAAATCAATCAGATACCATTATACATCCATTAGAATGGCTATAATCCAAATACTAAAAATATCAAGGGGTGTTGATGATTTGGAGCCACTGGAACTCTCACATATTGTTGACAGAATGTAAAATGATGACCACTCCAGAAAACAGGCAGTTTCTTAAAATGTTATGCATATGCCAACTAAACAACTTAGTAATTCCACTCCTAGAAATTTACCTAAGAGAAATAAAAGTCAGTGTCTATACAGACTTGTATATTTATTCCAGCTTTATTTGTAATAGCCAAACACTGGAAGCAACTCAAATACCCATCAAAAAGTGAATTGATCAACAAACCATAGCCCTACCTTAGAGTGCTAATTATTAATAAAGAGCAACAAAATACTGACACATAACAACATGGAATAATATTTAGCCAAATGAAGGAAGCCAGACCAAAAAGCATATATACTATATGATTTCATTTTTACAAAATTCTAGAAATGCAAATTAATCTCTCTGGTTGGAAAGCAGAACAGGAGTTGCCTGAAGGTGGGGGAGGAGCGTGGGGAAGGAGCATGGGGGTATGGATTACAAAGGGGCAAGATGAAACTTCAGAGGGTGTTGAAGTCCTCGCTATCTTGATAGTGGTGATGCTCTCATTGTGTGCATGTGCTAAAACTCATGGAATTGTAAAGTTTATTAAATATAGGCAGTTTATTCTATGTCGATTATACCTTGGTAAAGCTGTTAGAAGTTTAGCAAACATAAAGCAGAAGTTTAGAAGGTGGAAGATGTTTTGGAGCCTTTCCTGATGCTTCTAAAATTTCATCAAGTAGACTGTGACCTGCACTGCCTATGTCCAAGTTTGGCCCTGTTTTGCTGTCAGAAAAATAGTTAATATAATCTAGGTTTTATGTTTGGGAGGCTTCTGAACATACAATGTGTTTATTTCAAATGGCCCCACTGTTTACTTGTTGTTACCTTGCTAAACCCAGTAACAAAGAAAAAAAAACTCATAGTAACTATGGAGCTAAGAATCCTTCAAATACCAGGAAATCAGGTGTAAGGCAGCTTAAGGAGCTCTTATTTTTAACCTTATTTTGCCCCCAAATGAAATATACACCCTGTGTTGATGCTTTGGAAGACTGAGAATGAACACAGATGGTAAATCAAATTTAGGGAGGAGGGATTTTCTCTATAACTACTAAATGCCAACTTCAAAACACTAGATGGCTCCCTTAATGTATTTTAGATCGGAGTTAAAAATAGGGCTCCTCATCAGAATTATTGAGAAAGATGACAATCATTTATCAAGCAACAGGTGCATCCATATGGGCTATTGCTGATGAAGAGAAGGAAAATGCAGTACAGACCGAGTAAAACACTCTTAGGTATTACAATCTTTGGCTATCTAATAAACACCAGTGGAGCCTAATGACTTGATTGCTTGAAGGAATCAGGAGTATGTTTTTAAAAATCGTCATGTGTTATTTCAGAAAAGAAACAGTAAATTAAAAAAAATTTTTTTTTAAACCATGTATTTGACAGCTGGTGTGATAATACCATAAATAGCAGTTAAAGCTGAACTTACCAACCTTACCTTCTGCTGAGCCTCTGAGGATGTTTTAGAACCAAGATTGTGGTGTTTAATTTTCTGAGAAAGCCAGACACACGCATTGGCTAAAAGGTCAGAGAACCTAATAAAGAAGAAAAAGCACAGGTTTTGGAATTAGTCATTCTCAAATATTGCTAGATGTGGGAATTTACCTCATTTTTCTCATCTGTAAATTGGGCCTGCAGGAATGTGTGTTTGCCTGTGTCCACTAATGAGCAGACTTCACTCCCTTTGTGTGTATACAGTAGAAACATCTATATTTGCATTCTGCCTTATAGTTTGCAAAAAGTTTCATATTTATGAGTAATTTGTAAACTTTTTTTTAAAAAATGTACTTTTTCTTGAAATATTACATGGAAGCACAATGTGTAAGGAAATCTAAAAATGGATTTTCTCTGGTTGAACAAGGGGTGAAGTTTCAACCCTTCCAATGCCTCCACCCGTACCCACAGCTTCTTCCCCTCAATATGGCCCCTTCCCTATGAAGCACAGTTTGAAAACCTCTGCTAGAAGTTACATAGTTTGATCAAATATGGAACTAACCTGGATCTTTATATAATTCATATAGAATCTTAGAAGGGGGAAAGATCATGGGCACTGAGATAACAGATTTATTTCATTGAGAACATTGTTCCAAGAGATAATATGGTCTGATTGCAGGAAAGATGCTATACTGACGGGCAATAGGAGTATCTTTCTCCAGCTGGTCTGTTGGCTCGTTGAAGAGTTGAAATCTGTCTCCATTTCTCTGTCTCTAAAATGGTTACATTGATTAATAGCAGCCTCCTGTTTTCAAGGATCCCAAGAAAGTGATTCTAGTTCACAGATGAATCATTATACCAGGCTATATGAATATATAATGAAACTAATATGAAAACAAATGTGGATACAGAAATTTCCTTTCATCTTAGACAAGCCAACATTTTCTTGATGTCAATTTTTATAGCAAATCTTGGCTTAGTGACTAATAATGGAGCTATCCTATTTTTTGGATTGAAAAAAGAAATTGCTAGTGTAGTGGCCCACAGGAGGTTCTTTCAAAGCAAATAAGCCCCTGTTTTCCAGGTAGGGGTGATGTTGATTCCCCCTCAGGCCCGGTGGGATGATCTTCCTGGAAAATGGTCTCAGTTCAAGCTTCTCCTTTAAGCTCCAAAGTGATGATTGAATCCTGTACAAGCTTATGATCTTGAAAGCCACACTAAAGCCTGCAGGTTGCTATTTGGCTCCTGACACCTGCTTCCATTAACTATGAAACTCAGCTGGGCACAGGATCTAACTGTGGGTTGGGCTGCAGAAAAGGCTTGTTTTCAAGGATCTGCATGCAGATGGATGATTCAGTCATCTGAGTCTCCACCTCCTCCCTTCTGTTGCCTGATTTTAGTCATCGAGGAGATCAAGGGAAGAAGTAGTATGGAAAAGTCTGCCTGGGCTGGCAGTTCTAACAGGAGATTGGGTGCAAGGGGGAGGTGGTGAAACCTTTCCGTTAGATACAATTTCTAGGTTAGATGGTGACTAAGTATCCAGGTTTTTCTTATATGTACTTCAGATCCTTAGAGGAAGAGGGGTAATCTATATATTCACTTAGGACAATGAATCCCAGACTTCTGGATTTTTATGGATTAGGAAAATTAATTTTTTTGATCAACAGAATGTTGGTGGCTTTTTCTTTTCCTTCACAACAAATGGGTTTAGGAGGTGGCTTTCTATTTGGCCAAATAAGGCCTTTAAGCACCTACTATCAGGCAAACTTCTGTTTTCATTATTTCAATTTAAAAAAGGACCTCTAACCAACACCCCTCCCAGTGAAAGAAAGATACAATCTCCCAAAACGGCAATTTTTGAAATTTAGTAAGTTTGGCTTTGTGAAAAAAACTCACTACACTATTTTTCTCAGTTTGTTGTGGAATTTTAAGAACCTTGCCTTGGCCTAGCATTTGGGAGCCTCGGCTCTAGAAAACCCTAGAATGCCAGGGCAGATTCACCAGGAATCTATTTCAGGTAGAATCAATTATCCCAACAGAGAAGCAGTTTCAAGGTCTGGCTGGCTCAGGAGCTTATTGTTAAGACGTTAGAGCTTCCCTGTTTTTGGTAGTGTCCTTGGTGATCAGGGAGCGATCAGAGGTAAGAGAGAGGCACAGATCACTGACTGACTCCCAGCACAAAGGGATACATTTCGCATGGGATTTTTGTGTAGGGTCACTTGGGTGACAGCTTATTCAATCCCAGAAGCACCTTGGTTACATTCCTTGGACATGGAAAGGAGGCAGGGGCTGTAGGAGAGCTAAAACCTAATTAAAGTATATAAAAGACTGAAGCAGGAAATTAATTAGGATGACCCCCTTCAGTCGCTTTATGATCATCATATTCTTGGTGGGGAGAGTTCACGTTGTTCCCCAGCAAGAGCATTGCTAGTGGCCAGGTTAGCAACAGCAGAGGTGAGAGAGGTGGAGAGGTGTCATCACAGCAGCCACAGACTCCAGGCAGAATCAAGGCGAGGTCAGCGCATGCTGAGTAAGCGGGGAATTAGAGGCAGCTGGGATCACAGGGCAAAGTTGCCAGAGATTGGCAGAGGTGGGCACTAGTGACCAGTAAGATAATGACAACATGACTCTGCCCAGAGAGGGGAGAAGTTTTGGGAGCTCCATTTCCAGGATTCCGCTGATGAGGACAGAAGGTCAAAGTATAAAGGACTGCCACATATGCTCATTCTCCCAACCAACCATCTCCTGATTTTTAACATCTTGCTTTGGTGCAGTACATTTGCTACAATTGGTGAACAACAATTTAGACATTATTAGCCGAAGTCCATAGTTTACGTTAGGATTAACTTTTTGTGTGGTACATTCCATGGGTTTAGACAACTGTCTATTGTCTTGTATCTACCATTACAGTGTCATACAGCATAGTTTCACTGCCCTAAAAGTCACCTGTGCAGCACCTGTCATGCCTCCCTTGCTTTCTGGTGTGCCGGGTCTGTCCCGCAGACCCTGGCCGATGGATGAAATGAGTACTCAGACACAGGTATGCTGTGTGAGAGCAGCTAGGTGACTGCCTGGCTCTAGTGGCCACAGAGCAGCCTCGAGAAACTGGAGCTGCTTACTTTTTATTCAGTCCAGGCACAATGCCGAAAACCTGGAGCCAATGCAACCTGTAGGTAATTAACATTTATTGTTCCCCTTTCAGGGAACTTCACATGTGGATGATCAAAGGTCACTTCTTGGTCAATATAAGGAAACAAGCCTGTTTGAGATGAATTCCCGTACACTCCCTTGTACCTACTCCTTGCCCTCTACCTCTAGGTTATAAAACAGCTGCCTTCAGCTATTCTCCCCACGGGGCTCTGCAAAACCTTCCAAACTTTCAGGTTTGTGTGCTTTCCCTCTAGTTTTTTTCCACCACTCTGACCGATCCCCCAAGCTGGTGAACCCCTGGTGACCACTGATCATTCTAGTGTCTTTATAGTCTTGTATTTCCAGAATGTCATCTCGTTGGATTCAGACAGTAATGAAGACCGTCTTCTTTCACTTAACAATATGCATGTAGGCTCCCCATATCTCCTTTCCTGGCTTGATAGTTCATTCTTTTAAACACTATTTTATTTATTATTTATTTATTTATTTTTGAGACAGAGTCTTGCTCTGTCACCCAGGCTGGAGTGCAGTGGCATGATCTTGGCTTATTGCAACCTCCACTTCCCAGGTTCAAGTGATTCTCCTGAATCAGCCTCCAGAGTAGCTGGGATTACAGGTGTACCACCGTGCCCGGCTAATTTTTGTATTTTTAGTGAGACAGGGTTTCGCCATGTTGGCCAGCTGGTCTTGAACTCCTGGCCTTAAGTGATCTGCTCACCTCGGCCTCCCAAAGTGCTGGGATTACAGGCATGAGCCACCATGCCTGGCCAACACCATTTTAAATTGTGGTAAAATATACACAACATAAAATCTACCATCTTCACCTTTTTAAACATACAGTTTAGTGGTGTTGAGTACATTCACACTGATGTACAACCCTGACCACCATCCATGTTGAGAACTCTTTATGCAAAGCTAAAATTCTGTGTCTATGAAACAATAACTCCCCATTTCCTCCTCCCTCCAGCCCTGGCAACCACCATTTTATTTTCTTATTTTTCTTTCATTTGACTTCTCTAGTAATTCATATATGTAGAATCATACAATGTTTTGTGGGTTTTGACTGGCTTATTTCACTTAGCATAATGTTCTTAAGGTTCATCCAGTTTGCAGCATGTGTCAGAATTTCCTTTAAGTCTAAATAATATTCCATAGTGTGTATACACCATATTTTGTTTATCCAGTTCATTCAACGATGCAAACTTGAGTTGTTTTCATCTTTTGCTGTTGTGAATAATGGTGCCATGAACACAAGTGTGCACATATCTCTTTGCGTTCAATTCTTTTGAGTATACAAACAGAAGTGGAATTGATGTGGTAATTTTATTTTCAACTTGTTAAGGATCCATCACAGTTTGCCACAGCAGCTACACTAACAGTGCACAAGGGTTCCAATTTTACCGTATCCTCACCAACACTTATTATTTTCTATTTTTGTTTGTTTTCTTAACATGGAGTCTCACTCTGTCACCCAGGCTGGAGTGCAATGGCGTGATCTTGGCTCACTGCAACCTCCGCCTCCTGGGTTCAAGCGATTCTCCTGCCTCAGCCTCCTAAGTAGTTGGGATTACAAGCATGTGCCACCACTCCTGGCTAATTTTTGTATTTTTGGTAGAGACAGGGTTTCAGCATGTTGGCCAGGCTGGTCTTGAACTTCTGGTGCAGTAGCTCATGCCTGTAATCCCAGCGCTTTGGGAGGCCGAGGTGGGTGGATCATTTGAGGTCAGGTACTTTCTGCTTTTTTTGAGAGTAGCCATCCTAATGGGTGTGAGGTAGTATATCATTGTGGGTGATAGCTCATTTCTTTTTATCTCTGAATAATATTCCCTTGTATAGATGTACCACAGTTTGCTTATCTATTCACTTATTTGAGGCTATATCAGTTGCTTACAAGTTTTGGCAGTTATGAATAATGCTAGCATAGTGTTCACGTGCAGGTTTTTCTGTGGACATACGTTTTTAACTCCTTTGGGTAAATACCGAGAGAGTGATCACTGGATCATATGGTAAGAGTGCATTTAGCTTTGTAAGACACTGCCAAACTGTCTTCTAAAGTGGCTGTACTATTTTGCATTTCCAAAAAAGACTATTTTTATGTCTATTACCATTGCTTCCCATATTTCTTGCCTGTCCTTGATCTAGTTTGTGTGTTCTGGTGAGGAAAAGCTGCAGATGGATCATTGACAATTGGTAGAATCTCTCTTTTAATGCTCTTTTAATATGACCTTCAATCAACTAGCACTCTGAACAGTGAAGTTGGAGTGGACTGAGGTGAAAATTGCTGGCTTTGTGTTCTGACAGACAGAATGCTTTTTCTATAGTGATTAAAGTATATTAAGAAAATTAAAAGTTCTAACACTCTCCCCAAAATAAGAGGCACAAATCACTTAAGTGTTAGTATTGTTTTCTACTACATTTCCTATGCTATTAATGCTTGGATACCTTTCAATATCTGGACCCTACCCTCCATAGAAATCTGTTTATTTTTCAGGGAAAGTGATAGAGGAACTCCTCCTGAAAGGCTGGATCTGGCACTCCGAATTTAAAATACCAGCCTTTTCAGAAATATTCAGAAGGTTTTGTTTTTTTTTTTTAAACAGGAAGAACTTCTAAGTTAAGATTTTTTTTTTTAGTAGATACAATCCCAACAGAAATATATATATACATGTTCACCAAAAGACAAATAGGAGAGTGTCCTCAGGGCACTGGTTATAATAGCCTTAAACAGACAGCAATCTTAATGTCCATCTGTCAACAGCAGAATGGAGAAATCAAATGTGGTATCTTCAAACAATGAGATATTATTCAGCAATAAGAATGATTGGACTGCAACTACATAATGCTGATGAATAAAGTTGATATAATCTTGAATGAAAGAAGCTAGATTCCAAAGTATGCATGCTGTATGACTTCATTGGTGGGAAGTTCAGGAACAAGTAAAACTAATCTATGGTGTCAGAAATCAGGGTATTGGTTGACCTTTGGGTGTGGGAGGATTAATGACCAGCAGGTGCCCGAGGGGGCTTCTAGGGTTCTGGTAGTGTCTGGTGTCTTGATCTGAGCTTTGGATACACTGGTGTATTCATTTCGTGCAAAGACTTCACTTTGGTTTGATGATTGCATTTTTATGGATATATGTATTTCAATAAAAAGTTTTAAAAATAATCTCATGCTACAATAAACTCATGAGAAAAATGTCCTCAAATTAATTTTATAAAAGAAATAAAGAAGGGAACTCCAGATAGGAGTTCATCACTACTATGAACCAGAAGATTGGCCTTTTATCTTAATGTGAATTGATTCAGTGAACCAATAGAGGAAATAGATTTCACGGAAAAGTGTGGTAGAGAAGAATGAACCATCAGAAAAGGGGACGCAGCTCTCATGGCTTGATACTGGTCTTTAAAAGCTTTGCATTTTTTTTAGAGCCAAGTAATCAGCACTTACAAAATGAATTCAGAAGAAGCGGTTAGAAAACCTTCACACTTGGAGATTTCAGCTGTAGATGCCAAAGCAATGCCTAAGCATTTGCTCTGTGGGGGCCTTAAAGATGAGGTCAGATGTTTTGTAGAGTCCCACAGCAGTGTCATGAGTAAGGACATCTTTTCTGGAGGGCAATTTTCCATTTCATGGGATGACTTTTGTTGATCAGCTCCTGGATCTGATGGACTTTGGGGCAGATTTGGTGATTCCTCAAGGTACCAGACAAGGGCTTTTGGGAAGAGAACATTGAGAGAACAAAGTGTGAGGATGAATTCTACCTCCTACTGGGTAAAAATGCCATACTCATTTGGATCTGGATTTCTTGAGTAGAGGTACATGTGTTACTGAAAAAGGGGTCCCAATCCAGATCCCAGGAGAGGGTTCTTGGAGCTCGTGCAAAAAAGAATTCTGAGTGAGTCCATAAAGTAAAGTTAAAGCAAGTTTATTCAGAAAGAAAAGGAACAAAAGAATGGCTACTCTATAGGCAGAGCAGCGGCATGGGTTTCTCAACTGAGAATACTTAGAGTTATTTCTTGATCATATGTTAAACAAGAGGTGGATTATTCATAAATTTTTCTGGGAAAGGGATGGGCAACTTCCAGAACTGAGGGTTCTTTCTCTTTTTAGACCATATACAGTAACTTCCTGATGTTGCCATGGCATTTGTAAACTGTCATGGCACTGGTGGGAGTGTCTTTTAGTATGCTAATGCATTGTAACTGGCATATAATGACCAGAAGTCACTTTTGTCACCATCTTGGTTTCGGTGGGTTTTGGCTGGCTTCTTTACTGCATGCTATTTTATCAGTAAGGTCTTTGTGACCCGTATCTTGTGCTGACCTCCTATCTCATTCTGCGACTAAGAATGCGTAACCTCTTGGGAATGCAGCCTGTAGGTCTCAGCCTATTTTACCCAGCCCCTATTCAAGATGAAGTTCCTCTGGCTTGAATGCCTCTGACACATGCCTAGCTGGCTTTTGGGACTATCATTGGAAGTTTGTTCTTTCTACACACTTAATATTTCTCTAAGTGATTTCTCTTTCCTCTTATCCCTGCTGCCCAATATTGTGTTTCTTCTTACTCAAGCCCATCTGCTCTTGACCTTCCTGAACAGACCTGCTGTTTCTTAGGGCTGGGTAATGGGCTCTGGTGGAATTCAGACACAGCAGGAGGTCGAGTCTGGGTTAGTCAAAGTCAAGCTTGGATAGGGTAGTGGTCCAGAAATGGCTAAGTAACAGGAAGGCAGTAGTGAAGGTGAGTGGGGATGCAAGGCCAAGCGGGTCAGTCAGGGGCTGATGTGGGGTCACAGCATATTTTCATTAGCTTACAAAGCAAGGAGTAGAAGTCAGGTGGGTAGGCAGGAGTCAGGTGCAACAAATACACTTGTAGCAACTACAAATATGATAGTGCAGAAGGTCAGGCACCCGCTAGGAAAGGCAGACGGCGTTGTAATCTCTCCTCATTAAACCTTTATTTATTTATTTATTTAATGAGACGGAGTCTCACTCTGTCACCCAGGTTAGAGTGCAGTAATGCAATCCTGGCTCACTGCAACTTCCATCTCTTGGTTCAAGTGATTCTCCCGCTGCAGCCTTCTGAGTAGCTGGGACTACAGGTATGTACCACCATGTCTCTGGCCTTATGTATTTTTAATATAAATATGTGTCAGATGCTGTATTAGTCAGCTTTTGCTATGTAAGAACCAACCACAATATTTCAGTGCCATACAATAAAAATCATTTATTTCTTCCTTATAAGTTTCAGTCTGCAGGTCAAGGTCAGGATCGCTCCATGTTTCTCATCCTAGGGCTAAGGCTGGAGAACCAATGGCTCCGGGGAGTTTATTCTTCTAATATAGGAGTTTGGAAGTACAAGAGGGCCAGGCCAATCTGTGCAAACACATTTTATTTTTTTTTTGAGACAGAGTCTCGCTCTGTCACCAGGCTGGAGTGCAGTGGCATGATCTCAGCTCACTGTAACCTCCACCTCCTGGGTTCAAGTGATTCTCCTGCCTCAGCCTCCTGAGTAGCTGGGACTACAGGTGCATGCCACCACACCCAGCTCATTTTTGTATCTTTTTAGTAGAGATGGTGTTTCACCATGTTGGCCCGGATGGTCTCGGCCTCTTGACCTTGCAATCCATCTGCCTCGGCCTCCCAAAGTGCTGGGATTACAGGCGTGAGTCACCGCACCCATCCTGTGCAGGCACATGTTAAGCTTCTGCTTGTATCATGTGTGTTAACCTCCCATTAGCCAAAGCAAGTCACATGGCCAGGACCACAGTCAGTAGGTGTGGAAGTATATTCCCTGTGCACCATCATCATAAGTGTGTGGATGTATAATTTTACTAAAGGAGAGTAAATAATTGGAACTAACAGTTCAATTTACCAAAGGTTTTATTACAGGTGCAAGAGAAACGTATATGAAAAAGATATATTTCTTGTCTATAAGATGGACACTGTCTATAGTGATGGTAGAAATGTTATTGGAAACAAATAATTATTTAGTATGATAGACTTTAAAGGTGACAAAAGCAATCAAAAAGGAAAAAGATAAGGCAACACAGAGGAAGGGCCATACAGATTTTCACAGGTTGCCACTTTCAATGAGGGGATAATCAAATCTCATTGGGAAGGTGAGTTTTGAGCAGCCTTAGGCAGTTGAAGGGTTCAATCATGAGGATAACAGGGGCGAGCATGCTTCAGACAGACAGAACAGCTAGTGCAAAGGCCCTGGGGTAAGAGCACCAAGGGGTGTTTAAAGAACATTGAGGGATCCTATGGAGTTAGGATCACATGAGTGAGCAGAAGTGGGGAACATGAAGTCAGAGATGATGAGGTCAAGTTGTATAAAGCCCGGAGGGCCATTGTGAGGACATTGGCTCTTACTTTGGCTGACATGGGAGCCACTGGAGTGATGGGATCTGACCTATGCTTTTGTGTGGTTTACTCTGGCTGCTCTGTTGTGAATAGACTGTAGGATGGAAGCAAGCATGCCAGTTAGGAGGATATTACCTTTCAGTAAGATGGCGCAGTTCAATAGGAATATGGTAGGAACCATAAAATTGATCTACATAGGTAAGTTTATATTTTCAGTAGCCATATTAGGAAAAATAAAAAGAAACAGGTGAAATTAATTATAATAATACATTTTGGTTAACTCCACATATCCACAACTTGTCATTTCTACATATAATCACTATAAAACAATTATTGAGATAGTTTACATTTTTTATACTAAATGTTGGAAATCCAGTGTGTATTTCATACTTAGAAAGCATCCCAATTCACAGCAGCAATATTTCAAGTGCTCAGTAGCCATATGTGGCTAGCGGCTACTGTATTACAGAATCCAGATCTAAGGAAATCATCACTCATGTTGAAATCACTGAGTCTGGCCTTCTTTTCACCTACTGACAAATGTTTTGCTAAATATCCGCGGATTATGAGACCATTGGAAAGAGTAGTCTAAACTCCCTGTAGATATAAAAAAAGGATTTGAACTGGATCGTAAACATTCAGAAATCCAGTACATTATTTAAAAATTCTCCCTTTGACAGTAAAATACTATAAACACCTTTTCTTACATCAAACAAATGGCAGTCTTTAGTGTGTACCAGTGAGAATTATTTTCTACTAAAAGAAACATGATTGTCAGTAAAAAAATTTTTATTCCGCGGTAATTAGACAGATACATCCTTTTTTCAGGAAATCTACATTCAGGCATAATCCTCAGCAGGTGGCTGATTTTTGCAAATGTGCAATGACTAGATGTCCTATTCTTGTAAAATTTGACATTTGAACAGGGGAACATTTATTATCTCTAGGTACAAACATTTGCAATCCAATAATACTTTTTAAAAAAAAGTTAAGAAAATGTATATACTGATGGTTTTGTGTGTATGTTTCATGTAGTATGCAGAAGGGTTAGAATGTAAAAATAGAAGTAGACTAACATTTGGTAGTCACGTGTAATTTGTGTCATTATGCCTTCAAACTGTGGACTTCTTGGAGACAATATGAGAAGTGGAAAATGCATAGGATTTGGGGTCAGAGACCAGTTAGATTTTGGCTCTGCCATCATTTGTTGCAAAATCATGTAAAATGTGTTAAATCTCTTTCAACCTTAGTTTTTTTTTTCTGGTCTGTCAAATGGAGGTAAAAACATTTTCTTCATAGAGTTCTTATGAACATTGAATTAAATCCTGAACATCAACAGCCTAATACAATTCCTGGCATATAGTGCCATAATGCAAGGTACCATTCTCAGAAATGAGATTCACATTCCTGAGGGAAAATGGTAAATGCACTTTACTATGGAGTAGATTTGCTTTAAATCAGGGCATTGTGTTTTCAGTGCAGCAGCTGCCCAAAAGGCTTTGTTCTAAAATATTTTGAACTCTAATGAAATGGTATCTGAAGGTAGCTTTGTGGCAAGGTGAATGGAAAACACAGAAGAACTGCGTCTTTCACCTTCCTTCTAAGGGAGATAGATAATGGCTAGAATGAAAAATACAGGCAGGAGACAGAAATCTGTTAAGTAAATTAAGACAAAGCCATGATTTTTACTTTTTTTAAAAAAAATTTATTTATTTTACTTTAGGCGCATACTATATCTGGCATTTCTCTCTATGTTGTCCCTCCCCACCCTCCCCTCCCTCCCCACCCCCCCCTGTCTCTCCCCTACCCCCCCCAACTGTCCCCAGTGTGTGATTTTTACTTTTATTGTTGCTAGAGAGAAGTCAGCTGTCAGTCTGTTGATGCTTTCTTTACAGAGAATCTGCCTTTGTTTTAAATATCACCTGCTTGTTTGTCTGCAGTTTCATAGTGACATACCTGGTTTTGGTTTTCTTTTTATTTATTTAACTTGGGATTCCTTAGACTTCTGAAATCTGTGGTTTGCTGTCTTAAGTCAGTTCTGAAAATTCATCAGCCTTTATGTTTTTGAATATTACTTCTATTCCATTCTCCCCATAAATCACTGAAGCAATCACATTTGTCTGCATTGGCAAACACTTTTTAGAGCAAAAGTGGCTTCATGTTAGTATAGCTCTCTGGGTTTCTAACTTTCATTTGCCTTTAGCTCAGTAATTCCTTTCTATCTGCTTCTCTTGGTTGCAGTTAAGAAGATATTTTAAAATATTTTACCTAGCGTTTTTAGTTGTTTTCTGTGGAAAAATTTGAATAACGTAACTCATCATTACCAGAAAATAAAAATTCAAAAACATTGAAATCTTACTCCATCTGGATTTAATTTTGGGGTACAGAGTGAAGAGGTAGGAATCTAACTTTTTCCCAAAATGCTTGATCAATTTTCTTATCATTATATTTTGAAGAGTATATAATTTCCCCATCTATTCAGTAAGGTGGCTACATGACACCTTTTAAATATAACAAAATCCCAATTATTTGGAAGTTTCTGATCTGTTAAATCTATTTGACTGATTTAATTTAATTAAGCCGATAACATCCTTCTTTAATTGCTTAGTTTTATACTATATTTACATATCTCCTAGGGCAAATTTACTCTCATTCTTCTTCTTTATGGGGACATAAAATTCCTATCTTAGTACATTTTATTCATTGACGTTCTTTCTACTCACGTATGTATGTAGCATGCATGACTTATTTTGCTAGATTCTGGGGATATGAAGAAGTTTAACACAAAATGCCAAGACTGTGACTCCTAAGTAGAAAAGACATATTGTCAGGAGAAATAAAGAACTACATGAGTTACATGACAAAGCAGAATACTAAAAGGAAGCATGTGGCATGAATCAATTACTGCTTTTCAAAGCACTAATAAGTGTTACAAGTTCAAAACAAAAGTCCCTGTGAACTAGAATGTTCTGGTTTGGCTCTTTGGACAATTTGATCTAGATTATGAAAAATTGGTTGATGATGAGTTCTGGAATTTGAAGGGCTAGTGCAAGACTCTTTATAAGCATGGATTGGTAAGTAGACTAAGCTAGCAGGAGCAGAGGCTTGAAAAGTGGGATAATATTTGAAAGGTAGATTGGTCCTCGTTGACCTCAAATCTTGATTGTCCAGTGGATTGGTTTCTTACCATTGCCGTAACAAATTACCAAAAACGTATTGCCTTAAAATGACACAAATTTTGTTATCTTGTAGGTCTGGAGTTCAGAAGTCCAAAATGGGTCTTATTGTACTAGAATAAAGTCGGTGGCAGGGTGGCACCAATTTCTGGAGGCTTTAGAGAATCTGTTGTCTTGCCTTTTCCAGCCCCTAGAGGCTGCCTGTGTTCCCTGGCTAATAATGGCTCCTTCCATCTTCAAAGCCAGCAATGTCTTCTGGAATCCTTCTCACACTACTCACTTTGACACTGACTCTTCTGCCCCCCTACTTCCACATTTAATGACCTCATCTGGATAATCCAGAATAGTTTCCTAATTTTTAGATTGTTGATTAGCAGCCTTAATTCCATCTGAAACATTAATTGTCCCTTGGTCTGTGTCATGATTAGTTTTCTATGTCAACTTGCCAAGGCTATAGTACCCAGTTGTTCACTCAAACACAAATCTAGGTGTTGCTGTGAAGGTGGTTTGTAAGTGTGGTTAATATCTATAATGAGATGACTTTAAAAGGAGATTATTCTCAATAATGTGGCAGACCTCATCTAGTCAGTTGAAAGTCCCGAAGCAAACTCGGAGGTTTCCTTGAAGAAGAAGAACTTCTGCTTCAAGACTTCATCATCAGCTCCTACCTAAGAGTTTCTAGGCAGCTGGCCTGCCTTACAGATTTTGGACTTGCCAACCTCCATGATCACTTTTAATATAAACTGATTTATTTGTATATATATTGCATATGTATATATATGTAATACACATTATTACATGATATATATTATACATATATACCTATGTTCACATTCATATAGATATGCATATATAATATGTATATCTCAATGGAAATATAGACTTTTCAAGCCTCTGCTTCTGCTAGCTTAGTCTACTTACTAATCTATGACTATAAACCATATATACAACTAACATCTTTGGGGACCACTATTCTGCATAACCTACCCAGCTAACGAATTTGATTTTTTTTTAATTCAAAGAGTTTGATTCAAGACGTCATTGAAGAGATTTAAATGGGATGTGATATTGTTGGGAAAGGGAGTCTCTTGCATGCATGTGTGAAAGAAAAATAAATCATGGGGCCTCCAAATTACTAAGATAAAGGGAAAAGTCAGGCTGGGAACTGCTTACGGTAAATCTGCGTTCCATTTTATTCGAAGTCATGCCTCTGCTCACCGACATAAATGCATATCTGATTGCCTCATTTGGAGAGGCTAGTCAGAAACTTAAAAGAATGCAACCAGTTGTCACTTATCCACATTTGACCTGGAAGCCTCTTCCCTGCTTCGAGTTGTCCTGCTTTTGCCTTGAGTTGTCCCACCTTTCTGGACTGAACCAATGTACATCTTACACATATTGATTGGTGCCTTGTGTCTCCCTAAAATGTATAAAACCAAGCTGTGCCCCCACCACTTTGGGCACATGTCATCAGGACCTCCTGTGGCTGTGTCACGGTTCACACATGCAGTCTTTTGACATCCACTGTGTTAGTCCATTCTCAAGCTGCTAATAAAGACATACCCGAGACTGGTGGTAATTTATAAATGAAAGAGGTTTAATGGACTTGTAGTTCCACATGGCTGGGGAAGCCTCATAATCATGGCAGAAGGCAAAGAAGAAGCAAAGGCACATCTTACGTGGTGGCAGGCAAGAGAGAGCATGTGCAGAGGAACTCCCCTTTATTAAACCATCAGATCTCATGAGACTTATTTACTACCATGAGAATGGCATGGGAAAAACCCACCCCTATGATTCAATTACCTCCCACCAGGTCCTTCCCATGACAGGTGGGGATTATTACAATTCAAGGTAAGATTTGGGTGGGGACACAGAGCCAAACCATATCATTCACTCAGCCACTAAGAATGGGTCTTGTCCCTCTTAAGATGTAAAGAGTTTTCACAGCCTGTGCTGGGCTGTCACCTTATGAGGGAATATCTTTCCCTGTTTCAGACTCAGCATGCACCCCTTGGTTCTGCTGGTGTGTACCTCCTGTGGCACTTGGTTGACCCCACTGTTGTACCTGTGCCTCGTGGGGAGGGGTTGGGGTCCTTCTGCTGAAGCACAAGATAGGTGTTTGCAGGCCATGGGCCCTGTGCCAGCTGCCGAGAGGGACCCGCTGGTTTGGGGGCACCAAGGCCCTCAACGGAAGCTGATCTTGCTCCGTCTCTTTCCTGCGTGAGGAATGCCTTGTTCCATCTAGTTAGTGCCAGAATGCAGTGTTTTCCTTGGTGACTGTGATCTGATGAGGCAGTGGGTGGAAGTGCTTGGGCTTCTACTCCTGGTGACAGGCAACAGATGCCACTTGCTCAACAGATATGTTGAAAGCTGACTTTTACGGTTGTATTGAAAGGGGACACAGACCAGAAAAAGGTGAGAACACAACTAGATAGGAGGTTAGGAGTGAGAGTGGGTGGCCTTGGACGTGAAAGGAGATTTAAACTTTTTCAAATACCTTTTTTTTTTGAGATGGAGTCTTTCTCTGTCACCCAGGCTGGAGCACAGTGGCCCAATCTCGGCTCACTGCAACATGTGCCTCCCATGTTCAAGCGATTCTCCTGCCTCAGCCTCCCAAGTAGCTGGGACTACGGGCGCCTGCCTGGCTAATTTTTGTAGTTTTAGTAGAGATGGGGCTTCACCATATTGGCCAGGCTGGTCTCGAACTCCTGACCTCAGATGATCTGCCCACCTCGGACTCCTAAAGTGCTAGGCTTACAGGCATGAACCACCATGCCCAGCCTAGTTTTTCAAAGACTTTGGAAATAAGAATGAATAGAATTTGTAATTAATTTATATGGAAGTAGAGGGTAGAACAGAAAGAGGATTTAGAGCCTGTGTAACTTTGAAAAATATTTAGCTAAGGTTCAGGAGACACCAACCATGCCAGTAATTTAAATAGGTAAAATTTATTGTAAAGAACTGTTTCCTAGTAAAAAGGCAGTTAACCATACATAGGGATAGAACAGGACTCTAGAGCATACACAAATAGCAACTGTGGAAAGCAGCTACTATGTAGATAAAAAAGGGAATGTGAACAAGAGAATAACTTCGGAAACTTAGAAGAGATCCCTGTTCTCCACAAAGTGCAGATTCAGTCCTTTGTGAAGAGGACATGAGAGCCACAGAACGTACATCCTGCTGGTGGCAGAGATACATGCTGCTGGGCATAGGCTGAAGCCGGTACCCAGGAATGGCCCATTTTTGTCTGTCTGAGAAACCTGCTAGAATCAGCAGACTTACTCCTGGCAGGTCATCTTACTGGAGGGCCCGGGCTGCAGCTGGTCTGCGAGGACCCCAGCCCTGCAGTGAGAGCTGCAGGACCCTAGGCAAGATGCATGGAAAAGAGCATCACAAGGAAGGAAGGGAGGAAGGGAGAGTCCTTTCCTCCGGCTTTGGCCTTGCAGGGTCCCTCCAGCACCCCCAACGACAAAGACAAACATCAAGCTAACTGGCAAAGGAGAAAGATCTAAAGGATCCAGTTCCAGTATGGCAAAGCTGGGCAGAGAACAGTGGATTTGAAGCCCAGGAGCCGTAACGTAACAACTGGCGCAACCTCTATTATACAAAATCTTGCTGGGAAAAGAGTAGCCAGTGGAACTCCGAGGCAATAGTTCTTTGTTCACGTGCTCTTCTTTTCACAGAAAAGTGGTGACAGTATTGCACCAAGAGAAAATCCTTCATTTAACATATCTGTAGGGACAGCAAGTAGAGAATGAAAGCATGCTAACTTTACAAAGGGAGAATTGGAACCTGCAGAAGGCTAGATGACTAGAAGCAAAACACTTTAGGAGTCATTGGGAAAGTTGGAAACAGCTCTCCGTGTAAAACGTCTTTCATTAGTTTCTGGGTAACATGCTGTTCGTGTATTTGTAGCAGAGAACAAATGTGATTTAATAGGTGACTGAAGAAGAAAGAAACTGAAATACTGGCTCCCATGTTCTGAGGCTACTGGGAAAAAATGTTCTTACTCTTGATTACCTTTCAACTCATGGAAGAGCTGTCTGTCTCTCCAAGTCAGATGTCCCAACTTTTGTTAATACTAATGGCACATGGAGAAGACATGGGCCCTAACTCTGCTATTTATTGATTGTGTGGCTTTGGTCAAAACTGTTCACTTTCTCAAAGCACAGGTTTGACATTTGTAAGATGAAAAGTTTGAACTGGAGATTTCTAAGATTTCCGTGTCTGTAAAACTTGTTAAGACATTTCACTTGTAATAGTCCCTTCTGCCTCATGCATGAGCTGTATTATGCATACATCTGTCTCACTGTGTGATATCTGGAACAGAATTCACTGATTTGGGGTCAGAGTTAGGCATGCCAGAAACTCCCCAGGTAAGGTCTGTTTCCATAAACTTCTTAGAAAACACAGCACAGTTTTTGAGCATGCTGGGTTCAGTTCTGTTTAGCTTATTTGCCTATAATATACACAGGAAGGTAGAATGAATGGTAGAATACAGGACCAGAGGTGGCATCAGCCAGTTCCCATCACTAGGAGTATGCATTTTTGAGGGCAAAGCCTGGATAATTTTCATCTTCCCATTTGGAGAGCTGCCCAGTTCAGTGCTTTTGAGAATGTGCTCAAAAGATCATTGGGGTGAGTAGATTACGTATGTTCCCATTTTTGGTAGTTACGTTTTATTTATTTATTTATTTATTTATTTATTTATTTAGAGACAGAGTCTCTCTCCAGGCCAGGCGCGATCTCGGCTCACTGCAACCTCTGCCTCCCAGGTTCAAGCGATTCTCCTGCCTCAGCCTCCCGAGTAGCTGGGACTACAGGCATGTGCCACCACACCCAGCTATTTTTTTTTTTTGTATTTTTAGTATAGATGGGGTTTCACCATGTTAGCCAGGATGGTTTCAATCTCCTGACCTCATGATTTGCCCGCCTCAGCTTCCCAAAGTGTTGGGATTACAGGCGTGAGCCACCATGCCTGGCCTATTTTATTTTTAAAATGTTAGTCTAGAAAAGTTAGGTGGCGTTTTGGCAGGAACCTTATAACTTTTGTAGCTTGATGGATATCACCATGAACTCTGGATCATATCTGTTAATTTCCAGATTCAACATTTTATTTATGTAATGCAGAGTACCACTCTAAACCTTCATAAGAGGAGGAGTGTCAGATAGGCAAGCCTCAGAATCTACATCATGTGCACTTCCCTCCATGAAGGGAATCACCCTGCTCACGTTCCTTGATGAAGGATGAGGGCATGGCCATGACATGTCACATCCCCACTTAACCCTGTTAATGTTAAGTGTGCTCCCTGTTAGTGTACCACGAATGGGACTTTGACCTAAGGACTGCCATTCTGCAGGCTGATCTAACCTCTCTGAAATGCTCCCCAGCCCCTACATCCCCACTTGGCAAATGCATGCATTGTGAGTATGGGGAAAAGCAGAGAGATTTCTTCATTACCCCCTCTCTGTCCCTTTTATCATAGTTGGACAAAGAATTCCTCTTGACTTTTAAAAATGTACTATTATCATTAGTATTACTTTTTGCTAAAGTAGCTCTCTTTCCCTCCCATTCCCAGCAAGCATTCCAGTGTGTGGATCAGCTGCCATCTTTTCTGTCTCAGCAAACAGCTTCATTGGCTTTGCTGAGAACATAAAAGCTAGCATTATATTCCTGAAACTCGTCATGTCTCTGCCCATCTTGGCTTCCTTCCTTTTGTCTCTGAGATGCTCTGTGTCTTTCTGTTTAAGGCCCCTCCCATCCATTTATGCTTTCAGTCCTATGCGTCCCTGTGTGCTGTCTTGCTCTGTGTATTTTTGACTTTCTTGTTAAGTTGAACCTGACTCTCCCTACTGCATTCTTCCCCTCAATCTGTAAGCATATCAATAGGAAGCCCTAAATCCCCCCACCTAGCTATCAGCTAGGTTATTTTTGTTTGTTTGAGTCGGAGTCTCGCTCTGTTGCCCAGGCTGGAGTGCAATGGCGCAATCTCAGCTCACTGGAACCTCTGTTTCCTGGGTTCAAGCAATTCTCCTGCCTCAGCCTCCTGAGTAGCTGAGACCACAGGCACCCACCACCATGCCTGGCTAATTTTTGTATTTTGAATGGAGATGGGGTTTTGTCATGTTGCCCAGGCTGGTCTTGAACTCCTGACCGCAGGTGATCTACCCACCTTGGCCTCCCAAAGTGTTGGGATTACAGGTGTGAGCCACCATGCCCGGAGCTAGGTTATAAAGATGGTGTGTATGCACCTCTAGTCGACTCCCCAAACTTACTGCAATTTGACATCTGCCCTCCTCCTTAACCACTGAAATTATATTCACCAAGGCTGCAAAATAGCAATTTTGCCTTTGAATCAAGTGGACAGATTTTGTTTTTTAAAAAAATCAGATTGCCCTGTCTCCTTGGGAACTTTTGACAAACCTGTCCTAAATCCTCCACATGCCTGGCTTCGAATATCATCCTTCCTCTCTCCCCTTTCCCTTTCTCTTGCCTTCAACATCTCTGTTTCTTGTTGGCCTTCATGAAATTCACATCCTTTTTCATAGCTTAAACATGTATATTGAAATCATCTCTAGATGGATCTTTTTCACTAGATTGTGAGTGATTTCAAAATAGACATGGTTTTTTAAAAAATATCTTTATATTCTCAGTAACTGTTTTAAAGTCGTTCTTTCATTTTCTTTTCTTTTTTTAGAATGCGATATCGAATTACCTTTTGTTACATAGATAGACGGTTTGTTACATAGATGTTCTTTAATTCTATTCTCAGGATTACCTTTAGATATTAGTAAAGTCAGTGTCTTAAGCAAGGAAGAGGCTTATTTTTTCTCGTCACAAAAAGCCAGAACGAAGATCAAAGTCCTCAATAAGGAACCAGAGTCGTCCTCCTTCTCCAACACTCTTGGCATTTGGCTTTTACCCTCATGGGCGAAAAATGGCTGCTGTGTGTACCTTCAGGCATCATGTCTTCCCTCTAGGAAGGAAGAAAGGGGAAAGGGAAGGCTCATGACAAGGAGTCAGAACCCTTAAAGAGAGTTTTTACCTATTCATTCTGGAAGCCCTCCTCAGGGATTTCAACCTGCATCTCATTGGCTGAGCTGGTTTACTTAGCCACCTGTCGCTGCAAGGAAGGTGAGAGTCAAAATATTTTAGCAAGGCAGGTTTCTATGCTGAACAACATTGGGGTTCAGCCAGGAAGGAATAAGTGGGAAACGGATGTTGGGAAGGCAATTAGCAACTTCCTTTTTTCATTATATTTTATTAGTGACCCCGAACTTCTGTTACTTTACATGACTTCATGATGAGCAAGTCACAGTGATCACTTCCGTTTGTCTTATTTGCTTCCATTTTTAGAACATGCCCTGGCTTCATCAGGAACACATTTAGAATGGAAATTAAAAGTAAGCTACTTTTGGAAAAGATATCTACACATGGCCAATCTCGTCCCTACTAGGTTGATTCTTACACATTTCATCTTCTGGAGTTAATTTTTCTTTCTTTTTTTTTTTAAAAAAACATTTAAAACATCAGATTTTCATTATTCAAGCTATGTGATAATAAAAATCTTTAAGTGGAAACAAATTAAATTTCAGAAAATTATTACTTTTAGTTTTTATTTTAGATTCAGGGGTACATGTGCAGGTTTGTCATGTGGGTACACTGTGAGATGCTGAAGTTTGGGGTACTAATGATTCTATCACCCAGGTAGTGACCATAGTACCCAACAGGTGGCTTTTCTACCCTGGTCCTCCTCCCTTCTCCCGACTTTAGTAGTCTCCAGTGTCTATTGTTGCTATCTTTATGTCTATGAGTACCCCATGTTTAGTTTCCACTTATAAGTAAGAACATGCTGTATTTGGTTCTCTGTTCTTGCATTAATTGGCTTAGGATAATGGCCTACAGCTGCAAAAAGTCATGTTGGTGCAAAGAATGTGACTTTGTTCTTTTTGATGGCTACATAGTATTCCATGGTGTATATATACCACATTTTCTTTCGCCCTTTCCTTCCCTCTCCCTCTCCCTCTCCCTCTCCCTCTCCCTTTCCCTTCCTTTCCTTTCCCTTTTTCTTTTTTTGACAGAGTCTTGCTCTGTCACCCAGGCTGGAGTGCAGTGATGTGATCTTGGCTTACTGTAACCTATGCCTCCTGGGTTCAAGCACTTCTCCTGTCTCAGCCTCCTGAGTAGCTGGGACTACAGTCACACACCACCACACCGGCTAACTTTTTAACTTTTTGAGGCAGGCATTTAGTGCTATAGACTTTCCTTTTAACATTGCTTTTGCTGTATCCCAGAGATTTTGGTATTTTCTATCTCCGTTTTCATTTTTTTCAAATATGTTTTTGATTGCTGCGTTATTTACCCAAAATCATCCAGAAGCAGGTTGTTTAATTTCCATGTTATTTTATGGCTTTGAGAGATCTTTGTATTGATTTCTATTTTTTACTCCATTGTGGTCCAAGAAAATGGTTGATATAATTTCAGTATTTTTGAATTTATTGAGACTTGCTTTATGGCTGAGCATGGGAATGATCTTTGAGTAGGTTCTATTTGCAAACGAGAAAAATGTATATTCTGTGGTTGATGTGTGCAGTATTCTGTAGATATCTATTAGATCCAGCTGGTCTAGCGCCAAATTTAAGTACAGAATTAATTTTGTTAGTTTTCTGCCTTGATGACCTAACACTGTCGGTAGAGTGTTGAGGTCCCCCACTATTATTGTGTGATTGTTTAAGTTTTTCCATAGGTCTAGAAGTACTTGTTTTATGAATCTTGGTGTTCCAATGTTGGGTGCATATATATTTAGGATAGTTAAGTCTTCCTGTTGAATTGAACCCTTTATCATTATGTAATACCCTCCTTTGTCCTTTTGTATGGAGTTAATTTTTCTGACTCTGTCCCCAGATTATTGAAAGCATGTCTCATTTGAGACATGCTTTCACTTTTCCTAGAGTAGCTATTTCTCTCTCCCGCTCTCCAGACTATTTCAGTCTCTTGACTAACCACCACTCCTCATATCTTAGTAGACAGCCTCATCTTGGTTGAGAAAATAAAGGCTGCTATTACTCTGTTCCTAAAACTTGTCTGTGTTTGAGAGTGTATCTTATAAGTTTATATAAAGTTTAATATATATAGTCATGTGCTACATAAGCATGTTTTGGTTAACATTGAATAATACATATGGTGGTGAGGCTGTAAGATTATAATCGAGCTGAAAATTTCTTATGGCTCGGTGGTATTGTAGCTATTGTAACTTCTTAGCACAATGCATTACTCACGTGTTTATGGTGATATCGATGTAACTTACTGTACTCTCAGTTGTATAAAAGTCTAGAACGTACAATTATGTATAGTGTATAATACTAATAATGATAACAAATGACTATGTTACTGATTTATGTATTTGCTATACTTTTAAATCAGTATTTTGGAGCATACTCTTCTACTTATTTTACAAATTAGTTACTGTATAACAGCCTCAGGCAGGTCCTTGAAGAAGTATTCTAAAAGAAGGCATTGTTAGCTTACATGCCAGCTCCATGCATGTTATAGCCCCTGAAGACCTTCCAGTGGGACAAGATATGGAGGCGGCAAATGCATTTCTCTGGATGTATCGTCCTCATTACACAATGCATGACTGTATTTTAATATTATACAATTCAGTAACTTGCGATATACGCATATCACATATACTATATGACTTATATTGTGATATGATTGTGATTAGGTTATCTGTCGACGACTTTGTTAAAATAGAATCTTTTGAAATGTAATTTTCTTTCTTTGTTTTTTTCTTTTTAGAGATGGGGTTTCACCGTGTTAGTCAGGTTGGTCTCGATCTCCTGACCTCTTGATCCACCCACCTCGGCTTCCCAAAGTGCTGGGATTACAGGTGTGAGCCACCACACCCAGACTGTAATTTTCTATATATTAAGCATAACTGTGTTCATCCAGGTCTAGATGAAGGCTGTTTTTAAGAGAAAGAGGGAGGTGGATAAATGCTGGAGGATGAAGTCCAGCCATTCAAGCAGAAGTAAATAGACACCAAAATGTAAAATAAAGAAGCAGAGATTAACTGCTACATTCTGAAAGCAATTATAGCATGGTACTCAGTAATGGCTGAGTGAAAAATTTTATTTTGTGCCCTGAATAAGCATCAAATCCACCAGGTGGGGCTCTAACATTCTTTTGGTTCAGTGACTGAAAATCTGAGCATTTACTATTATCTTTAGAGAAAGGAAATATATCTCCCATATTAACCTCCAAGAGAATTCGCCTGAGATAGGATTATGCCTCTTATAAGCAGTATCATTGTTTAATATCTTTTAATACCATTAGGTGATTTATATAGAAAATAGCCAATTTACTGAAAATTGAGGCATTCAAATGGTTGAATTAAATCAGTTCAAGTAGTTCTGAGTTAAATCCTTTGTGAGCCTTTTCTTAAGGAAACAAAGACGTATTTATACACAAACAGATGCATTTTTTGCTACAGTGCTGTCGCATCTTTAGATTTACTGACATAGTTTAGAATGTGAATTATTTAAAATTGTATTAAATCATGTGAAATTTATCACAGCTGCAATATACTCAGCCCAATATTGTTGTCTTAATAGGTTATATTTTTAGTGTGAAAATAAAAAGTTTTCAGGGCTGGAATGTGGGTTCTTTAAGAAAGCTATTTTGCTTCTATTTTTCTGAGATTTAGATTTGGAAACCTGAGCTGCTTCTTGGACTCCTTTCCCCATGACTCATAACTTTTGTTCAATCTGGAAAGAATGCCAGCTTGGGAAGATAGATTTGAATTTTGATTTTAAGGGTAGGTGGATCTGAATCCTAGAGTTGGGATTGAGTTGAGATCAGATAGACGTGTTACAGAGTGGAAGAGTCCCGAATTAGGATCAGAAGCCATAGTTTGATGTCCCAGATCAGCCAGTCACCAAACATCGCTAGTAGCAATGAAGATAATTGCTGACTTTCACAAAACGTTTCTGGTCATTAACTCATCTTGTCCTCCTGTTAGCCTCTGGGTCTGGCTGAGACTCTGTTTGGCTCAGGACAATTTTTTTTTTTAAATAATTTTTAAGTTGATAAATAAAAATTATATGTGTTTATTACATACAACATGACGTTTTGAAATATGTATGCATAGTGGACTGGCCAAATTGAGTCAGTTAATGTACATATTAACTCATATCCTCATTTTTTGTGGCGAGGACACAAAATTTACTCTTAGCAATGTTCACGAATACACTGCACTGCTATTGACCAAAGTCACCATGTTGTACAATAGATCTCTTCAATTTCTCCTAATTAACTGAAATTTTATACCTTTTCACCAACATATCTCCAACTCCCATCCACACCTCCACTGTCCCCCCGACCCCACTCAAACCATTTCATACTCTGGTTACCACCATTCTACTCTCTACTTTTGTGAATTCAACTTGTTTATATTCCACATGTAAGTGAGATCATGTGGTATTTGTCTTTCTGTGCCTGGCTTATTTCACTTAACATAATGTCTTCTAGGTTCATCCATGTTGTTGAAAATTATAGGATTTCCTTCTCTTTTTAAGGTTGAGTAGTATTCCACTGTGTACACATAACACATTTTCTTTCCTTTTTTTCTTTGAGATGGAGCTTTGCTCTGTCACCCAGGCTAGAGTGCAGTGGTGCCATCTCAGCTCACTGCAACCTCTGGCTCCTGGATTCAAGTGATTCTCATGTCTCAGCCTCCTGAGTAGCTGGAATTTTAGGCATGCAGCACCATGCCCAGCTAATTTTTGTTGTTGTTGTTGTTATTTTTAGTAGAGATGGGGTTTCACCATATTGGCCAGGCTGGTCTCAAACTCCTGACCTCAAGTGATCCACCCGCCTCGGCCTCCCAAAGTGTTGGGATTATAGGTTTGAGCCACTGCAAACCACATTTTCTTTATCAATTCATGGTTGAATGATGGCCGCTTAGGCTGATTCCATATCTTGACTATTGTAAATAATAGCACATGATCATGAGAGTGTAAATATCTCTTAGACACACTGATATCATTTTCTTTGTTCTATACCCAGATGTGGAATGTCTGAATCATATGGTAGTTCTATTTTTAATATTGTGAGAAATCTTCATACATTTGCCCATAATGGCTTTGCTAATTTACATTCCCACCAACAGTGTGCAAGTCTTCCCTTTTCTCCACACGCAGCTGGGAATGATTCTCCAGAGGGGACAGCTGAATGCTTAGCAGCCAACACTCATGGCAGCTGGGGACAGGTGCCCAGTCTGTCTTTGTTCCTAGGGTCAATCATTGCACAGTCCCATAGGTACTAACATGTGCATGATACCTCCTAGAGCTGTGTAACATCGCAATCCTGTTTATGTCAATCTTTCTAAATAGAGAAAATGTTTTAAAATTTAAAAATTAGCTAATGTTTCTTTCTAGTAATGGATTCTAGCAAAACCGTAAGTACATGAACAGACAGTCCAAGTTGACCTCAGCAGAGCTATTTGCCCTTTATTCACATTTGTAGCTAAAACATTAAAAGTTTTAGACATGCTTGTTTAAAAATTAGATGTAGTTATGACATCTGTTAACATGGCCAGTGATGGAAAAAATTTCTGAGGAGACTACAAGGGGTTAGAACCTGTAATCCCATCCACCTTTGAAATAAAGCTGGCTCAACTCTTGGTGAAAAAAACAGCCAGGAAGGTAAAGAAAGCAAGTTCCAGAAGACATGATTAGCAATGACTAGTCATTGAGTTGGGAAAGCTCTGGGTGAGATGCTTTACACAGCTTCTCTCCTATATGTCCACCATTGGAGCAAGCAGGCATTACTAATGAGTTGACATGACTTACACAAGTGAGTTGACGTGACTTACCCAAGGTCACATAGCAATGGCAATGGCCAGGCAATCAGTGCTGTTGAATGAGAGCTTCTGTTTTGGGAAATGAAGTCATCCTCCTGGGAAATGGGGAGCGTAGGAGCAGACATCACTCAGAGATCTGGCCAAGGAAGCAGACAACTTCAGAGAACTCGGTCAAGGTAGTAGAGAGAAAAATTACACTTCCTGAACATTCAGTATGTTCTACTGGCATTATCTCCCATTGCTTGATTCTGCTTCAGTCACAGAAGTCTTTTGAACACACATCCTTGCTGGACACATGTTGAGGATCCCATGTAATGTAGGGAGGAATGACACAGCCTTTGGAATCAAGTCACCAGAGTTCCCATCCTGATTCTTTTATTTCTGACAGACAGTTCTGAGCAAGTTACTAAATCTCCTTTAACCTTCTAAACCTCAGTTTCCAACTTTTATTTTTATTTATTTATATATTTTTAAATTTTAATTTAGTTTTATTTTTTGAGACAGAGTCTTACTCTGTGGCCCAGGCTGGAGGGCAGTGGTGTGATCTTGGCTCACTGCAACCTCTGTTTCCTTGCTTCAAGTGATTCTCCTGCATCAGCCTCCTGAGTAGCTGGGACTATGAGTGCCCATCACCACAACCAGCTAATTTTTGTATTTTTCTTTTTTTTTTTTTTTTTTTTTTTTTTAGTTTTTAAATGGTTTCACCATGTTGGCCAGGCTGGTCTTAAACTTCTGACCTCAGGTGATCTGAGGGTAGGCATCCTTGTCTTGTTCTAGTTCTTAAGGGAAGTGCTTCCAGCTTTTGCCCATTCAGTATGATGTTGGCTGTGTGTTTGTGATAGATATGTCTTATAATTTTGAGGTATGTTCCTTTGATGCCTAGTTTGCTGAGAGTTTTGATCATAAAGAGATGTTGGATTTTATCAAAAGTTTTTTCTGCATCTATTGAGATGCAAATCATTACTTTAAAAATTAATAAAAGTAAGTGCAGTGACAGAACATGCACAAGGATTAGGACTGTCTTATGACTGATGACTAACGAAGAGTGGGTGGGTGGCCCAGGCAGGGAAAATTGTTGGTGCTCTGAGGAGGCCAAGAAGTTGACTTTCTTTCACGGTAATGTCCTTCAAATCTTTGTTCAACCATGATTCAGTGAAGGCCCAGAGATACAGATGTTGTCTTAATAAAGTTGTATATAGAAATAGATTAATAGACTAGTGCAATTCCATTGACTGAAGTGGAGACAGCCTGCTTCAAACCTTTTCTGCAGTTCTTGATCTTACTTCAATATCTTTTGCAATGTTCTGAACAATGCAACTTTTTTTCAAGGGATATAAAAGGCATTTAAACTTTAGATAACAAAATAAGTTACATATGCTCAATAAATAGCACGATGAAGGGTATTACTTTGTTGTATATTTTCAGTTGGCTGCAATTGCATACGTATGTCAAATTATGAAACACAGATAGATTGGGGTTGGTAAGAAGTGTTTGCTTTGATTCTCATTTAGGAATGCTGTTTAATTGGATGGGAGTGCAACCAGTTTACAGTTCATCTGTTAATATGTAACTGAACCCTGAGTTGACTGGCACCATTTTCTACTTTACTCTAGAGATGTTTTGGAAAGCTTGATGGACTGGGCTCTGGGCAGTTGTCTGGCTGATCCACCTTAGTTGAAATATTCTCATGTCTTCTTTGAGTTTCAGGTTTTTTGTCTGTAAAATAAGTTTAATAATTACATCAAAGGATTGTTATGACAAAGTATAGTTTGTGCTAGTTGTTACATTTTGTAGGTTTGTTTTTTAATGGCAGTAAAAGACATATAAAATGTATCATTTTAACCATTTTAAGTGTACAGCACAGTAGTGTTAAGTATATTCACATTGTTGTGAAATGATCTCTAGAATGTTTTAATCTTGCAAAGCTGAACTGTATATATATACATTAAACAAGAACTGTCCATTTCCCTCTCTCCCCAGACCCTGGCAGCTGCTATGCTACCTTCTGTTTCTATAATTTGACTACTTTAGATATTCCCTATTAGTACTAGAATCATACCATATTTGTTTTTTGTGGCTGGCTTATTTCACTTAACGTAATGTCCCCAAGATTCATCCATGTTGTTGCATGTAATAGGATTTCCTTTCTTTCCTAAAAGACTGACTAATATTCCGTTGCTTGTGTATGCCCCATTTCCTTTACATATTCATCTGTTGATGGACGTTTGGGTTGCTTCCACCTCATGGTTATTGTGAATAGTGCTAATATAAATACAGGTGTGTACATCTCTCTCTGAGACTGTGCATTCCATTATTTTGGGTATATACGCAGAAGTAGGATTGCTTGATCATATAGTAGTTCTATTTTTGATTTTTTGAGGAATTATTATACTGCTTTCCATAGCAGCTACACCATTTTATATTTCTACCAGCAGTGCAAAAGGGTTCCAATTTGCCCACATCCTTATTAACACTTATTTTCTTCCTTCCTTCCTTCTTTCCTCCCTTCCTCTCTCTCTTTCTCTCTTTCCTTTCCTTTCCTTTC
>CAUYLG010012182.1:0-60558 GCA_963573385.1 Cacajao melanocephalus
CCTCTTGACTCCTACTATAGGAGTAGGTATTTTTGTTGCTGCATTTCCTGAAGTTGCTGCATTTCCTGAAGATCTAGGTGGTGGGTTTACCAGACGTGTTGAAGAAACAACTCTGGAGACCGTAGGCTTTGGTGGTGGAGAAATGGCTGGTTGTGTGGCAGTTTGAGGAATGCTTTCACTCGATGTACCTAAGCAGCAAATTTATGAGCACATACAAATTAAAATAACCATCAGTGTCAAGTTGTAAGTTTTTATTTCTCTGAATTTGATTTCATGAATAACTTTACATGCAAATAATAAACTGGCATTTAAAAAACTAAATTTCAAGTACTTAACAAACCCGCTTTTCAAAATGAAGGCTAAACCAAATCTAACGTAAGAATTCTCAAACCCGACAAACCCAATCTCCTTACCCCCTGAGCTTTCACTGGAATTTACTTGTGGCACAGAAACTTCAGTAGCCTGTATGTTGGTCACAGATGCTGCTGTTACAGCTGGAGCAGGACTGTTTCTGCTGAAAAAAAAAAAAATTTAAGAAAATAAATAAAAATAAAATGAATAATCTATAATGTGTATGAATTCATGTTCTAAAGTAAACGATTCTTTGGTTTTACTTCGTATACATACTTTAGCAACTGACTTTATTGGATAAAATATAACAACAGTAAAAAGTACACAAACCTTCTAAAGTAGCACTGCCTAATGTTACTTCCTGGGATGACAGAATGTTCTATATCTGTGCTACTGGATATGGTAGCCACTATTAAAACAAAGCTTCTCTGCACTTAAAATATGAATAGTGAGAAACTATTTAATTTTAATTAAATTTAAATTGTTACATATGACTACTGGCTACTATATCACCAGAGTGGTTCTAAAAGATCTGTTCTTAACTGATTTGGGCTAAGAGACTTAACTGAAGGATTTTTTTGAACAAAAGTCCTTTAAAAAGTTATTAATAAGAGGCCAGGCCTGGTGGCTCACGCCTGTAATCCCAGTACTCTGGGAGGCCGACGGGAGGATTGCTTGAGGTCAAATTTGAAACTAGATTGAGCAACACAGTGAGACCTCATCTCTACAAGGAAAAAAAAAAAAAAAAGCTATTTTTTTAAAGTTATGAATGAGAAAATGTTCTGAGAAACAGAAAACATTAATAAATTTCTGTATACAAAGCATAAGGGTTTTTATAATACCCTAAAAGCCTCTCTAGTGACCCAACTGAACAAAGACCTTAAAGTGACAAGGGGATATTTCAACATTTTCCTTTAAAAATAACTTATTTTAAGCCCTCTTTACTCCCCGAAAGTTTCTCTCCCATTTTCTCTTTCTCATGCCAATCTCAAATGACCCTGTTTCCTACTTCACAAGCAACCAAAAGCCATTAGCCAAGTATTAGCCCAAATACTAAGTATAAATATTAAAGACACACATTTCTATAATTAACCCCTATTCCTTCCTATAATGACATTTTTCCTTATTATATAACAAAGCCCAATCTATGTTCTAAATCTCACTAACTCCTGTCATCTCAAGAAACTCAAATCATCACTCCTTTACTCTCCCATCCAACTTTTCTGTCTCAAGTAAATCCTACACATTAGCATTTACATAAACTCAAGTAAGAAAAACAAAACCAAAGAGTCTTCCGGTTTCCTTCTCTGTCTCTCTCTTTCTCTCTCAGAGCCCACACTCTGAAACTGATGAATGATGCCGCCACGAGGAGGTAGGCAACACTTGAAGGACTTGTATATTTGGTTCCTATGTGACATCCACATGGAAACCAAACAGGAGTCAACTCATTAAGGCTATGAATATCACTGGTACATAAATGTAGTCAATAGAGCAGGTGTTACCATTCAGGGACAATATCAAGATGGGACAAACAGACAAAAGTATAATGAGAGTCCTCAAGGGCACAAATACCAAATAATCAAAAAGAAAAGGATAGTTGGCCAGAGAACCACCACAGATGCAGGAGAAAACCTGAAAAGGCTACCCAAGTGCCTAGTACATAATATAACACTCAATACTTGTTGAGCAAATATACAACTGTATTCTAAAAACCCGGAAGTTTTATCTACAGAAATTATTTAGTATTACTTCAAGAAACTAAATTTCAAAACTAAATTTGTGAAATTATTAGTACAGTTGTGCACATTATATTTGTGAACAAACTCAAAGTACACAAAGGGTTTTACAAATCTCAAAATTCTTAAAATGTTGGCTTCTTCACTTAAAAAAAAATCTTTTAAAATGGAAACACTTACAGGACATATTCAGGCCTGAAGTATTTGGATTATGCATGATTAGCCTAAAAACATCACACACACGAAGTCCAAAAGTAAGAAAACTGAACATATCCATGACACTTCAGCATTTTCTATTTCACATTCATCCAGAGAATCACCCCCAACCTGCATTTCTGCCATTGGTTATATGTTAACTGACAAACTGATTTTTAAAACTGCTTTTTAAAAATTGTAATATAGGCCGGGTATAGTGGCTCAAGCCTGTAATCCCAGCACTTTGGGAGGCAGAGACGGGTGGACCACCTGAGGTCAGGAGTTCAAGACCAGCCTCGCCAACATAATGAAACCCCATCTACACAAAAATACAGTAATTAGCCAGGCATAGTGGCATGCACCTGTAGTCCCAGCTACTTGGGAGGCTGAGGCAGGAGAATCACTTGAACCTGGGAGGCAGAGGTTGCAGTGAGCTGAGATTGCACCACTGCACTTCAGCCTGGGCAATGCAGCAAGACTCCATTTCAGGAAAAAAAAAAACTGTAACATAACATATTTTAAATAGCACTCAAGTTTTAGGCACGAAATTGAATAACAAAGAGATCAATATGACCATCAGTTTAAAACACTACCAACATGCCAGAAGTCTAATGTAAACAGCTCTCTTTTAAAATATGGTAGCATGTTCATTTTTAAGGAATTCTAGAAGGTAAATTTATGGAAGTTAAATACAAATATGGCTTCACTGTGTTCTAATTTTTACTGCCATAAACACTGTATTTCTTTCACAGTAAAAAAAATTTTTTTAAGGCAGGGTCTCATTCTGGTTGCCTAGGTTGGGGTGCAGCAGTGGGATCACAGCTCACTGTAGTCTCAACCTCGAGGGTTCAAGCAATCCTCCCACCTCAGCCTCCTGAGTAGCTAGGACTACAGGTACACAACATCACATCTGGCTAATTTTTTTACTTTTTTCTAGAGATGTGGGTATCACTATGTTGCCACCCAGGCTGGTCCTGAACTCCTGGCCTCAAGTGATCCCACCACCTTAGCCTCCTAAAGTGTTGGGATTACAGGCGTGAGTCACTGCACCTGGCTGAAAATTTTTAACTGCTTTATACCCAGAGCAGTGGCACACGCCTGTAGTCTCAGCTACTCAGGAGGTTGACGTAGGAGGATCACTTGAGTCCAGGAGCTTGAGGCCAGCCTAAACAACACAGCAAGACCCCATCTCTAAAAATAATAAATTTTTAAAATTTTAACTGCTGTAAATGTTAGAGATTTAGCTCTTCTAAAACAGGTTTCCCTAACTATCATAAGTAAATTCCTCTGTTACAAAGGTATAAGCAGCTCTAGGACAGAAAGACAGTTTTGCTCCTTTTGTCTGTTCTCATTAGCACACCATACAGTGCACTGTAGCAGTAGGTGTCTATAAATACATAAATTTGGAGGGGTTACAGTGCTAACATTAATTCACATCCTACTGAAGACATTATCAGTCTCAAAAATGAAATGTTAACAAGACAAAACTAAATACCCAAATCTAGGAATTAAATTGCTATTAAAAAAATATTAGTAGAAGGAATGAAAATAACATTCTAAATAGATGACTTTAATAGAGAAAAAGAATATATCTGATCGATTTTGCAAACATCCACTCCACTTCTGTTTCCCTTTTTCCTTACCCCTGAGAGCTGCCAGAACTGTTCAATGGACTGGTCTTCGTAGCACTAGTAGGTGAAGGCACAGACATGCTGTTATCACTGTCCATAGACAAGTCGAGGCTGCTGTCATTGAGAGCTGTCAATTTGACACCTTCTGTTGAATGCTGCAAACCATGAAGAATATATTATCAAATGTATCTTTATTTCATCCAGATGCTGAAACATGGAAATCTTTTACTTAACATATATGATTTTTACTGAAAAGCACAATTAATTAAATCTACAAAAATTAGACGTGCCACGCTGATTCTAAAAGGCAACAATCTGAGAGTCAAGTACTTTCTTCTAAGAAGGCTTCAATATTAAATATAGTTCTTATGTGGGAGAAAAAAGGAGAAAGGAATGCTATATTAAATGTGCATACTGACTGTAAGACACAACACATAAAAACACAATATGAAAACACAAGAATCTCGAGTCAGAGGACTATAAACATATACACACACACACACAAGAAAAAACGTCTCAACAACAAACATGGGACTACAATGACTCTGACAAGTGGGACTGGAAGTGATTTTGTTTACACACAGATTTCTAATTATCTTACAATAAATATAATTTTTTTAATTTCAAAAACTGTAACTTATTGCCACTCATTACAGTTTGTCAATAAAAGAGCCTTTCTCAAGAGCAAGATACTTCAGTGCTCTAATTGCAATTTAGAATTTTTTAAATGGCATGCTTAATAATAGTGTAAAATATCCTGTAAAAAGAAAAGTAGAAATAATTTTCTGAAAACTAAACATAATATACATATATAAATCCTAACGATCCTCCTTAAAAAATCAAAGCACTGCAAAACAAATCATGCAGAAAAACCAAAAAACTATAGATAGTTTCACGAAATTAAAGTTGCTTTCTAGTGAAAAAGTTTTATTTTTTGCTATTTGGTGCTACTATAATATTACAATGATCCCCTTCAGCTTCATTTTATTTCCCCAGATTATTTAGCCTGTGTACACTTACCTACAGAAACATTTTAATGAAAATAATCTATACTATTGAAAAAAATACATTCCTTATATATGTACCTGCATGCTCTGCTTTCTGGTTCCCCAAATAACAAAATATTCTTATCTTTGATTTAGCACTAGACATACCACTTATGTACATGAATTAAAATTGATCAAATGGGGAAGATGAGATTTGGTAAAAAGGAGAGGGAGAATAATGCCATTTGCTTATGAAGTCGGTTGTGAAATAAAAGGATCTAAATACTATAAATGAGTATCTCTTCTATTCAACAATGCTATGAATCTTACTCTTTACTAGATATGAAGATTTATTCAGTAAGTAAATTAAATTCAATTCTACAATTACCTGCCTCACTAGGTGACTAAACACCTGAGAGATAACAAGCCACCGCTGGGAATAAACTGTGAAAGTTTAACTGGTTGGTCTAAACACAAAACAGCAGTAAGCTACTTTGCTTTGTTTGCTTCTATATCTAGATCAACTTTGGTAGTAAGAGATCTCAAAGCCAAATAGTCATAAATATTCTATCATAATTTTTAAGAAAAGATAAATAAGACAAAGAATATAACTACAGAAACACACACACATACTTTGCAGTCAGACCTAGGTCCAATTCACAGCTCATACTACATGACCCAGGGCAAGGTTCTTAACCCCTCAGTTTCTGTTATTAAAAGACAATACTCATGGGTTGCTGGAACATTAAATATAAAAAGGAGTGGTACAGTGCTTTGCAAATAGCAGTTAATAAAAGGAAGCTATTAATAAGAGTCCAAACAAAACATTCATGAATCTTGACTCCTAGATGCTTGTTACTTACTAAGCAAGAAAGTGCTATTTTACTAATGTAGACTTAGAAATAATCTAAATGATCTCAGATACAGGGTAGATTTAATCATACTGTAGCTATATAAAGAAATATTAAACAGCCACTAAAAATGTAATTTGGATAGATGGTCACAACATGTTAACACAAAAAAAGGCAGGTCACGAAATAGCAAGTTTAATCAAAAACCTTTAAAAAAAATGTATGTGGTAATGTGTACCGAACAGTCTGTGCATAAACTGTTAAAAGTAAGTTTGCTATGAAATTATAGTTACTTCATCTGATAAAATTTTTGGACATTCTCTTTATGTTCTAGAAGACTATAAGAAATACTACCTGAAGAAACAGCAATAAAAACAAAACATCTTATATTCAAATTTACTTAAAATGTACAGAAGATGGTCCCAAATACCAATATTGTCATGGAAATAGTAAGAGTTTAAAAAGGTAATCTGAATATAGGATTCTGAGAAGTCTAATTATCTGTTAGAAATAGCTATTTATTAAGTAGCTATTTGATTATTAATTATTAATCAGAAATAGCAAAGTTCTAAAGAACATAATCTACCTTTACTTCTGAAAACATACAACATTTATATACTTTTTTTTTTTAATTATTTTTTAAGAGACAGGGTCTCGTTCTGTCACCCAGACGAGTGCAATGACACAATCATAGTTCATTGCAGCCTTGAACTCCTGGGCACAAGTGATCCTCCCACCTCAGCCTCCTGAGTAGCTAGGACTATAAGGTACATACTACCATGCCCAGCTAATTAAAAAAATTTTTTTGAGAGACAGGGTCTTGCTACATTGCCCCGGCTGGTCCTGAAATTCCCAGCCTCAAAGGATCCTACCTCAACCTCACAAGTCATTGAGATTATAAGCATGAGCCACCATTCCCGGCTCCAAAACGTTTATATTTTTGTATGTGATAAATTTATATTTAAGTACAATTGATTTGACCCAGTAATAACACAACACTAAAGGACAATTAGAAGGCACATGTTTAACTTGATATTTTAGTTTTGTTTTCCTGAGGCTAATCTCTAGCTGAGATACTTTAGTTTAAAATAAAACTGCTTGATGGAAAAGTTTACAATAAATACGTATACATAGCTGACAATAGTACATTTCTGTCAATTTTTCATTATTAGTTAACTCAATTTTTAATAAACCATTAGGTTAAGAATAAAATGTTTTTTAAATAAGATAATATTTAAGGCTTAAAAACTGATTTTAGACCTCTCCCCATCTATGTACCTACCCCCAAAAGTTGTTAATAATAATGATGGTGATAACAGAAGCAAATATGAGCATTTACTATGTGCCAGGAGCTAGTCTAAACCACCCTTTAAATGTATTGGCTCATTTAATCCTCACAAAATACCTAATGAGATAGGTGAAAATACTGCCACAATTTTAGAGATTAGATAAATCAAGAACAAGATTTTTGGCATGCCACTTGCTCAAATTTCACAGGTAGGAAACAGTGGAGCCTGAATTTGAACAAGGCAGTCCACTCCAGAGTCCTTGCCTTTAATTAACTTCAGTGCTCGTGTATCATAATATTCTATTTTAAGAAATAAAACATTATAAAATTAAAGACTTTTGTGTATTAATTTCATTCCTTTCCTCCAAACCCCAATCCCAAACAACCAGCCATTATTCTGAATGCAGTGGCTGTTATTCTGTAACATATACTTTTATTTCATATACTCTCCTAAACAGATTAAGTTTTTACACTTGTAAACTTTATATAGAAGCATCAAATAAATGATACATACACACATGTGCTTTCTTTTATTTAACATACTAGTATATGCAGTTGCAGTTCACTTATTTTCACTGCTGCACACTATAAAGTATTCTATTACAGGAATAATTCCATTACAGGAATAAGCCATCTATTTTTGAATAAGCCATCTATTTTTGAAATCACTTAAAGAAAAAAATACAATTTTTATCTGTGCACAAAAATTCCCATATGCTCACTAAAGTCCAAATAAGGAAAAACTGGCCCTAAGTTATTCAGAAGCAAGCCCTAACAGTAGAATAATGTAATGCAAAATATTAACTCAGTAACCTGTTCATGACCTCCTTTATACTCAGCAACTTTTAGTTTTTAAATAATATATGTTTTATTTGTTACATTCATCAAAAAAGCCATCTTCATTTTTTAAAAGTCTCACATAATTTACTTGACCCACATATTTCCTTACTAATTTAATTTAGTTTACTTTTTAAAGGAAAGAAAATTAAATACTGATGTGGGATTTTTAAATGAATAAAAATAAAAAGTTCTTAAAGAGAATACAGGTATATACAAAGTAAAGATACTAATCCTAAAATCTAAAGAGAATATCGGTATATACAAAGTAAAGATACTAATCCTAAAATCTAAAGCAACTGTGTGCAAGAAAATTGATTAGAGTCAGATTTCACATAATGAAACTGCTCCATGTAACAGATTTTTGAAATATTGTCATCTATTTCAAATATGACTTACCAAGTGAGCCTAAATTCTGAAATAATGATAGTCCAGATGCATAAAACATTATGTTAGTAATGCTTTTGTAAGTACTTTCTAAATTTACCTTTTTCTTTTTCTGAAGCACATGATTAGGTAGTAGTTGATGGAGTTGCTTTCTTTTTACATGCATTGCAGCAATTTTCATATCCACCTCAAACATCTTGCTGTTTATTGCTTGCCTATAAACTATACAATTAGGAAATTGTTACAAGAAATAGAAACATTTTAATAAAGGCAGTTAAACTCACTCCAGAGAAACTATTCTAAGTAGGGATCCTTTTTCCATCAATACTGCATATCTGTAATCAGGTCAAGACCTATTCCTAATCTGACCTAATTCATTGCCTGAGCAAACTCCTTTTACCACAGGATGTGCTGAATAAAAGCACAAAACGTATCAATTCTTCCAGTATAGTAACTCTTTAAATACTTCTTAAGTAACTCTTTAAGAAATGGCAGAAATGGGGGGAAAAGGGTTTCTTAGACCCATATCCTTTTATGCTACCAGTACTATTGTTTAGAACTTTACCCAAGTATGTAACACATGCTGTAAAATAAGTCAAACTTATTAAACTATCCCTAAAGGTACCTTTACAAGAAACTGCAAGTTAAAACTTCAAGTAATGACACACTTTCTAATATGGTAATAATTTAAATAACAGAGGTCACAGGTACAAAAAGAAAATGCTACAATTAAATAAATTCAAATTATTTAGATCCAGAGGGCCCCAAAAAGGAAGAAAAAAATCAGTCATATAAAAAATATTTATGAAACACCTACACTTGATTCACATTGTTGTAGACACTGGAGGTAAGCGGTGAACAAACACTGAAGTAGCTCCTACATTCCAGTAGGAGCAGTTCAATAAACAGAAAAAAATAAATTGTAAAATACAGTCCATGTCAGATGATGATATGTATTACTGAGAAAAACTGCACAGGGAGTAGGATAGAAGCTCAGCCTGGAAACTGAGTTGACATTTGACTGAAGATTTAAATGAACTAAGGATGTAACCTGAGAGTACTCAGTGAAATAACATTCCAGGGAGAGCAAACTTCAAGAACAAAATGCCCTAAGCAGAAGAAAATGCCTGGAACGTTTGAGAAACAACAAAAATGCCAACGGAGAAGATGAAAAGTAGAAATCCATAATCCCTTACATGCAACTCTAAAATCTCAAAAACTTCCAACACACAAGTTTTTCTAAGATAGGCAACAAAATTCATCCAGTAACAAACCCTGTTCCGAACTATTAGTAGCTGTGGTTATTTGGTCTTTATCTTTTGCTCCATGTGAGTATCAATGGTTCCTTGCAGAAATGTTACTGTTTTCATTACCAAATGCTGCTCCAGGCCTCACTGGATATATTACTTACTAACTTTATTACCTTTCTGGCTCCAAAACTTACTATAGGATTGTGAACTTATAATAGGAGGTAAGGTCAGAGACATAATGAAAAAGCCAGATCAGTCAGAAGCTTAGAAACCACAGTAAAGACTTGGACTTTTATTCTCAATGAGACAGACACTCAAAGGTTTTAAGCAGGCAAGACATGATCTGGCTGGAGCTCGAGACCAGCGTGGACAACATGGTGAAACCCCGCCTCTACTAAGAATACAAAAAATTAGCTGGGCATGCTGGAGCGTGCCTGTAGTCCCAGCTACTCAGGAGGCTGAAGCAGGAGAATCACTTGAGCCTGGGAGGTGGCAGTTGCAGTGAGTCAAGATCACACCACTGCACTCCAACCTGGGTGACAGAATGAGACTCTGTCTCAAGAAAAAATATATATATATCTGTATCATTTAGATACTAGGTGGGGGCAAGGGCAAAACAGAAAATTTTAGCAATGACAGCGATCAAACAGCACTATAGTGGCTAGGACTTAGGGTGAAAGCTGTGGGAATAGTACCAAGTAGCAGAAACCTCAATGTATTCTGAAAGGAGAGGCAAAAAGATTTTATAATGAATGAACATCAAGTAGGAGAAAAACAGGAGTCAAAGACTGATTCCAAGGTCTCTAGGTTGAACAACCAAAATAACTTGAAAAGAAACTGGTAGGGGTTGGGAGTGAACATTTGTGTGCTGAATATGTGAAACCTATTTTCTTTTAAAATGCCATAGAGTATTGGATTAAAATGTCTCACGATACAGGACAACTAAGTATTTCCTTCCTAAAATACCTAAAACATCCTCGAAAATCTTGATGGCTCATTAGTGTAATATTGGATAAACGGCTCAACTTGAATGCAATGTACAAATTTCTAATCCAGGTAGGTAACCATGACTTGTTAGTTTATAAATATGTTAACATCAGAAATTTCTACCTCAGAAAAAAACACTTCTGCGATATTCAGCAGGTGTAGTATCACCCTACACATGACATTCCAAAAATAGAGGTATTTTTGTTGTTGTATTAATTAAAAGGTGCTATGACTAGAGACACTATATATATCCCTTAATGTGGACAGTTCTACCCAATGCAGAATTATACCATGTCCTTCCTACATTCCTAAAGATGAAAAACCTACTTAGCAGTTATTTAAAACAAGAATTCACTTCAATTTTACATTTAAAAAGTAGAGTATTTTAAACAATTAAAAAAACAAGAAAAAAAACAAACAAAAAATTGAGTATTTTAATTTGAAATTTCCAGGAATACAACTACCACCAAGTATATAAAAACTAGATCACCTTTTATTTGCAACTTTCACTTTTGCCATGTCACCAATGCCAAAACTGCTGGTGATATCAAAATCACTAGACAGCACCTTTATCAGTCAGAACTTATAGATGTCACACTGTACATAAAGTGCAATCACTTGACACTATGTCTTCTAGTGTCACTGTATCTGAGCACTGACATACTGAAATACGTATTCTTTTCCTTTTACTTCTCCTTTATATCACAGTTAGTGTATGATACTGACTTTTTAACAAACTGTCACTAATTTTTTTCTCTTCTGTAATTAGGTAAAAAATTTCTAAATTTTAAATCTGTATGTTCTCAGGAGAAAATTCCTCAGAGAGAATAAAAATGCCATTTTTTCTATTTTTTTTTTTAATGGGGGAAGAGGAGGACAGTATCTGAGAGAGAAAAGGATTAGACCTTAAAGAAGATGTGCAGTTGTCTCTATGTGTAGTATTCGCCATTCCCAGGAAAAGCTGTGTACCTATATATAGCTTCAGATTCTCCAACTACATCCACCATTTGGTCTTTAGTTAAAATGAACTACCTTTTATCTTAGAGTACACGTCAATCTGAAATCTACACTTCATCAGTCTATTTCCCACCTATGCACTAACATTTGAATCCGTATGAGACATAGGAAAGTTTCTTCAAGTCATCACAAGTTCAGCTTCATCAATTTCTCAGGTTTAAGATGATTAAGACAGATACAGATTCAGTCTAGAAAACCATATATTCAAGTTATTTCCCATTTTTTAAGAAATTATGGACAAGTCAAGTTTGAAATGGTTCTACTTAATTTAAGGTCTATCGCAATAGAGAAAAATCATATATACATAGGTTGAGTATCCCTAATCCAAAAATCTGAAATCGAAGCTGCTACAAAATGCAAAAATGTATGCATGCCAACATGACACTTAAAAGGAAATGCTCACTGAAGTATTTCAAATTTGATATTTTCAGAGTTAGGAATGCTCAACTGGTAAGTATAATGTAAATACCCCAAAATCTGAAAAAATCCTAAACACTTCTGGTCCCAAGCATTGTATATAAGGACTACTCTACCTGTATTAGCCTAATACAAAACTATTATTCTGATGATAGTTCAATATTCAGAAGTATTTTCAACAATTATTGTAAATATCACTATGGTGTGCATCAAGACAAATTCAAATATGCAAGCACCGAAGTGTTTTGATTATCCAAGTAAAGACATACCTGTATCTGTGAAAGACTGAATATCATAGGTGAGATCAACACTGAGGTTTTCAGAGTTTTCTGTTTTTTTAAACACTAACCCAATCACCCACATCGTGCGAAATTCTTCCCTGCAAAGAAGAACATTACCATAGTTTATCTGGATTTCATGAAAATATAGCTATCAATGTGGCTGACAATCTGAGACACCGAAAAACCTGTAATACAAATGTATGAGCATACTAAAGTTCTAATCCCAAGCTCCATCAAAACACAAAGTCCTCACCCATACCTGTCCTCTATATTCCTACTACAACATAAACAATCAGAGTTCTAGGAGAAATATAAATGCACTCTAACTGTACATTGATAGTCAATGTCCTTAATGATGATTCTAAATAACTAAAACCGCTGAAATCAAAGAAAAATTATGTGTAAACTAATGAAGGAAAAAGAATAATCTTTTTAGAAAAGTCTGGGGAAAAAAAGGATTTTCTAAATAGAGAAATTTAACTAGAAGTTAATATGTATTTCTTAAACTTTAAAAATTCAATTTAAAAGGCCACATGAACAGAAGCCTAATAACAGGAGTAATTAGTGACTCAGCTACTTTTGAACATTTAACAGTGTAGCTGCTGAATGGAACATCATACAGTCTTTTAATAAGATTAGAATTGTCACAAAATGTAATCATCTTATCACGATTACAAAAGAAAAAAATCTACATAACCAATAAGAATACTGTATGACACAAACTTAGTAATCCTTTCACTTATCTTTCTTTAATGCTGCTTTATTTTTTAAGATAAGCTCATTACTACTACCCTCCAACCTACCAATGCAACAAACTAGAGTCCAGTCTCATATTAACAGCAAGCGATCAAATCAGCAACTAACAAAAGACCCCCTAAAAAGGTAAACTGACTCTGCTTTTATCTTCTCAATAGACCAGAACTAATCATAAATCAGATTTTTATAAGTTCATATCAAAATGTTTGTTCCCTTTTAACAAAACAAATTAAGATAAAAAGCAAAGACTGATGTATGGTATACCAGCTATTCTGATACCTGTTGTACAAAATAGAAGAAGAAAATATTAAGGAATGCTAAACACAGTATTAGAGCAGCACTCTAGAATGTGAACTCTAATTAGCTAATAGGCACCTTATCATTGGAAGAATATTATCAGAAAAGAAAAATGTATGCTGATTTTTCTCACAAAACTGTCTTTCTCTTCAATGTTTCTGATCAGGAAAAACTATGTTATAAATTCTAAATTGTCTATAAGCTATATGTAGTCAACAGACTAGTGATACTAGTTATAAAAATTGCCTGTAAAAGGTTCTATGAATAAAAATTGGAAGTGGGAAGAAGAAATTATATTAGAAGAGTGCTTACTTGTCAGGATTTTCCTTGGGTGCTGGAAATGACTGGGGATTCACATGAGCCAGTGTAATAAATTCATTCTTCTCCAAGCTTCCAACTAGGATTCGGATTTTTGATTCCACCAAGCCCACCCTGAACAAATGTCACTTAGTATTAATGAAAAATTTTGATTAACTTAAAAATAAGTAAATAAAATGCACACACCAGGGCATTTCAACTGGCTGAACTCTCAGAGATAAAACCAAAAGCCTTATGTTCTACCCAAAATTGCCAAACGAGGGAAAAAGAGCCAAGAAACACTCCATTCACAACAGCAAAGTTACATAAGGTATCCCCACAAAAATTTTTTTAAAAAAGCAAGCTATAACAGCACTTTAAATATACAATTAAGAAACAATACATGGATCTCTATAAAGCAAACAAAAAAATAAGTTGCATATGGATCCTCTAATTTCTATACTTTCATTACACAAGCGTCCATTTCTGAACAAATCAAACGAAATCAGATGTTTTAAGGACTTCCTCCCATCTCCTACTGTGTTCAGTGGCTATGTGATTCATTTTGAAGTTTGCTTTTTCTGTAAAGTCTATTCTTGTACTCACCATTCTAGGCGTTGTTTTTCTGTTGGTGCACTTGCTAGAAGTACAATATAATGCCTTTGAAGATAAAGACAACATGCTATTTATTTTATTTACACGCTTTGTGCTGGGTATTAAACCACAAAGTAATAAGCTTCCTTACAGTTATAGATCCACATCAATTTAGCAATGGGGACCACAATCTCAATATGCACATAAAATCACATATGCTAAATTCCACGCTTCTAACTACTAGTGAGTTTAATTCTCCTGAAAAAGGCAGTGACTTTATGAACAATTACCAAAAAGCAGCTTAATTCAAGAAGTGTAAAAAAGTATTAATAATTTTGCTCAACATTTTGCTTTAGACACAAAATCTTATTACTAAACACATACTACAACAGTAACTTCAAAACCAACACATCATGCTTTTAAATTCAAATTAAATAGTAGTGAAAATTAAACTGAATACTGCTGTTAGGTCCTGTGATTTTTTTTTCCCAATTAACAGTATACATTTTCAACAACTGAAAAAGAAAAAAAAAACCACTAACATGACAGTGATAAAGAAATCTGATTTTTATCCAAAAACTCAATCTCATTCATACTGGACAAAATCCAGTTTTTACTTCAGAAAACAGCATCATGATCAAATATATATTGAAGTCTTTTTAAAACAAACTATTTACAACTAAAATATAACTACTATGATTCAGTTTCCTGAGACTAAAAAAGTTCAATCCAATATACTCTTCTACAGTACCCATTTTAGAAGTGCTGGGAGCCAAATTTCACACCAGAATCTCTACCTGAAAAAGCTAACTGACATCATTATCTAGTACTGATACTAGTTTCGGAAGTGGCAGTATAATGGAAATTTTAAAATTATTTACTCTTTGAAAAGTCTAAAACTTTCCTAACACATTCTAAGACATTTTGTAAGTGTAGTTTCTAATCAACAGCAAAAATTTGACCTGGACCCAGAGAAAAACTACCAAACCTACTTTAAAAAAATGTATTTGAAAAATGGTTTCAATTCTTCACAGCTGTGTAGCCTTAGGTAATTCTAAGACTTGTGTAAATCATCTGTAAAATGGTATAAAAGTACATATTTCATTGGGAGAGGTATTGCAAAGTTCAGTGGCGTTAACTTGAGGTCTATAAACTTAAGGTAACAAAGATAGATACATAAAAACTAAGGTATATAGAAATATGTGAATATGCAGTCCAAACCCATATAAACCAATATTTCCATTACCAGTTTAATTATTTGGAATATGTCAAATACATGAGCAAGCACAGATGGCCCATATAAGTCAACGAAAGCCACATAAGTGTATTAAAAATTCATGTATTTTACATAAAGAGAAACCCATATTCAGAGTTCCAAATGCTCAATCAAACAAATCCTGACAAGCTCAGTAACCTGATTTCTAGGTCCCTAAAACATTAAAAATGGCTAGCTGGTTTAAAAAAAAAAAAAAAAAAGGTAAAGAAGATGAAGAGCTCTCTCACAAAAGTATCGCAACTTGTAACAGGAGACAATGAAGTATAAAAATCAGACATGTACACAAAAACACAAAGCTGTCTGGGTCCATCTAAGGGCAAAGACAAAACTCCCAGTCTCTAAATCACTCTTACAACACATTATTAAAATGCAAATTCTTAATAGCCACCTCTGTCTTCAACAAAACCTTAAATGATATACAATGTTCTTTATTTATAGAGGGAAAAATATACAATCCATTTGGACATAATTTTGTTGGCAATTCAAAGTTCTGAATACTAGAGTTCAACATTACTTCTTACTGAAATCCAAAAGGTAAAGAGTATCTACTCTATACCTATCTTACACACAAATACACATATTCACATGTAGGTAGAAATGTTAAGTAATTCTAACAAGTATTTATGCTGAGGTTAAATGTCCTTTACTCAGACACATTTAAACAAATTTGAGTTCAGAGATATAAAATGCAATAGTTAAGTTTAATAAAATTAACCTGCAAAATTTTTGAGTCATTAGGAATTCATTTACAAAATAAAATTCCAACTTCATTCTCTAAATATCTCTATCTCTGATTTTTTAAACCAGGATTGACACTCAATTCTTAAGGTCCCTATCAGACCACGGAAACCTAGTGTACATCTAAATTAAACTACATTTTGTCGATGTACCAAAAAACATGGCTCCCTATTTCACAACTGCCATGTTTAAAACTCTCTTGCTTATGATGCTCAAATGCCTCCATCCAAAGTCTTAATGCAATTGCCATTACCTTTTCCTCAAATTTAAAGAAAAATAGTTTCTAATAAAGAGTTTAAAAAGTTAAAACTATAAAAAAAAGTATCCCAAAATATTAAGAACTTATGTAAAGTACCTAAAAGCACTTTACTTTATTACCTAATTGCTATTTGCAAAACAAATTCTCTAAGTGGATCTCTTGACCATTTAATCTCACCTGGGAAGATAACTCAGATATGTACAATAAAAAACTGGCATATCTTAGTCAAAAATGCTTGCAGTTCTGTATTTAAGTAATTCAAGACCAAGATTTAGTTTCCCGGTTTTATTTTTTAAACAAACTGAAGGTCAAGTTACTATATACACACATGAAATTATAGGATCATCTTAGAAAATACACTGGTTTTCCTAATGCTTTTCCTTTATTCCTAGTGAAATCTAACACCTGAAGTATTCACATTTCCTATTGTTAGTGCTTTCTTGCTAGTTACATATTAACTCGAATTATCTCAAAGGAGGCGGTAAAAAAACTGTTTTCTTAGAACTCCAAAAATTTCACAAAACAATGTTAACCCTTTTTCCTAAGGAACACTGATAATCTTTCTGGAAGATGATTAGTTTGCACTTTAGACAAATTAGGTTTTTCTCCATGGTTCTGCTCCTTCCAAGAATGTGAGGTATATTTCACGTGACTTAAAATCCTACACATATCAAGTGACAATATTTCAGGATATGCCTCAAATAAGATTGAATCAACTTTGACTCAAGGGAAAACTAGAAGATTTCCATTTGGTTATACAGTCAATCTTTGGAGTATTTTTATATGAGGATGTGTCTTTAAAAATTCAAAATCTGTGAATAGCTTCAAAAGCCTAATCTCAAAGAGGCAAATCTCTGGAGAACAATTAGAAATATAAACAGAATTTGGTATGAATAAAACTAGCCCACTATCATATTTTCAAGTTTTCACAAGATACTCAGCTGAAATGTAAATTTTTCTGACATAATTTCCTCTATTTGTTGCTACTTCCTTTTTTATAACCTAAAAAAATTTTGATTGTTTCACAAAAAATTCAGTAAAAATTAGTAATATATCTTTTAACCAATCAAAGAACTTACAGGTACTATACAGTAAGGACTGATGTATAGTTTAAAACTTTTAAAAGAAACTCAAGCAAGTTTTAGAAAAAGCACCAAAGTTCTAATAATGTGAATTTGTTCAAATAAAATGACATTATCAAGGTCTGTTCAATTTCAGTATTAATCTTTCTTAAAGTGAAGGAAGCCCCATCTTAGTCCTACAAGAAAGTGAATAGAAAAAAAGTGTGAATCTAGTTTCATCACTGATTCCAGGAATTAAGGGATACTATACTAATACTTTACTGTAAAACCAATTCCTTTATTATTCTCCTCACATGTAACTATGTCTTTTTTATATCATAGTTCTTAAAGTATCCATAAACGTTTATTAGTTTAAATGTTCCAAGGTACTTCCTATACACTGATTAAAATAAGAACAAAAATTATCTGCCAAACAGAAATTAGTTTATGGGGAAATTCGTAGTAAAATAAGAGTATTTAATGATTATGCTATTTTAATTTTTACTGACAACATAGTGCTCCCAGAACACAATTACTGGCTCCGTTACTGCTTTTTCATGCAAAAGATATGGAAACAAAACACAGAGACATCATGAAGGTCATCATTCTTGCTTTTAATTGGGGAATACCATAAAGCAATCTTGCTTAGATTATTACAAAACACAATCCAACACAAGATCAAATGGTCAGAAAAGTTTCAAGCATTAAAAAAAAAATTTAAGTGGGACTTTGGCAAATTTTCAGCCCAGGGCAAATAAAAGTGCAAGTCCGTGGTTTGTCTGTGTTTTTAATTAAGATTTATTATAACTTACATTTTTCATCAAAACTAACACAACGAAGCTTTTAACCTGTACTAAGGTATTAAACCATTATATTTAAACCATTAATTAAAATTATTAACACTCATTTAGATTCATGAAAGCTAGTTGTAGAAATTTTGAAGGGGCTTTATTTATTAACACTGGGGGAAAATGGCAAGCGAAAAATGTGCTGTAATTATTAAAAATATTTAATTGGCTACATATCGACATTTTATTAGCTTTGTCTTTGTTTTAAAGATTCTTAATGATTAATGAAATTTCCAGAATTAGATGAAAATATTGTTTCTTAGTAAAGAATATTAACTACATATTTTAACAGTACATCCACTTGCCAATGTATACAGATTTACTGTTTTTGTCATGACTGATGTATGCCTACAGAACTGATGTTGCTACAAATATAGCAGTTCAGTTAGATCAGGCAGAAAAATCATAGGGGCTTCACATTCATTACCTCAACCAAAAAAAAAACTAAGGAGTTCAACAAAAACAGCATGTCCTTGTGATAGGAAGGATAATTCTACAGATGTTTAAAGGAAAATCCAAAACATTAAAGCAAGAAGAAATGTCATATATGCTACCATTAAACCACTACTTAAGAGAGCAACATGTCCGACATGCCTTAAAATACATACTTGTACTTTTGAAAGAAGTTTGGAGCTTCAAAAAGTTTGGACCACTCTGCCTTACTCAGCAAAATTTCATCTGTGATAGCAAGACCTAAATTAAAAACATATTAAAACGTTTGCATACTTCAGTCTACAATCTAGAATTTTTAATAATCTTAATCATACCACATGCACTCACTATAATCCTAAAACCAGAATTTTAACATATATAGGTTTAACTTATGCTTTTAGAGCATATTCTTACATACACACACTTTTTTAAAAAGCTGGAAGATTTTTTGAGAACCAGGTTTCTGGTAAAGTACGACTATTCTAAAATGCCATCCTGACAGAATGACATTCTTTCTTAAAACTGAAACACTACAGTTATCCGAGAAGGAAAAATTTCCAATATATTTTGTTTCTTGCCTTTCTAAAAACAAGTTTCCCTGTTGTTTCTAAAGGGATAGACACATCTTCCCTTGATGCGCCTCTTTTGACTACAGATGAAACTGAAGTTTAAAATACTCAGGATTTTTACACTTCTAAATTTACAGCTAGCAGTCAAACAGCTGATTCTATTTCTTTACTGTTTTCAGTAAAACCAAACAATCTTGTTCCAGTTACTTCTCTCAAAGACTATTTGGTAATAGCTATATGTTCAAATTAACAGTACAACTAGGGGTCAAAAGTTAAAAGGTTCCTCCAAAATAACGGAATGTAATTGGGTGGTATGGCCTCGTTCCTGCTCAAAGTTTGTCCCAGGAGTATGCAGCCTGCAAAACATCTCTCATTTCACCCAGTGCAGACAAACTGCTATCATTTATAATTTTACAAGGCAATAGCATGGAATCCAACCAGCCTACTGGTTTTAATTGTTAGGTTAATCTTCCAACTTGTTATAAAAAATAAACTGCCTAAAAGGAATTAACTTTTTGAAGTCAGTTCTCAAACATATACTGTAATAAATAAATGAACACCAAAATCCACTTCAGTGAATCCTTCTTCAATTTAAGTTGCACAGCTGACTACTGGGTCTACAATGGTATGTAAATCCTTCGTGTATAAAGCAGAGCATAAGGATAAACACTTACCTTGTTTAAACTCCTCAACCATGACCATCCGTGTTGAAACGGACACATTGTACGTGGAGTTCTGTTGTGGGTATGCTGGTGTAATTATAGGCATAAGATGGTACCTATCACTGGGGTTTACCTACATACAACAACAGCCAATCAGTTTCTTCAAGTACATATGCAACAGATACTTGGGCTTTTTACCCCTTGTTAAACTGAACCAATGATTATATTTTTTATTTCATTCATAGCTGGAGTTGAGAAAGAAAAACCATGTAGAGAGACATTGTTTTTACAGGAATTTTTTATAGGATCAAAGATTTCATCTAAACTAATGATTTGTTTCTATTTGGATTTCGGTAACCTTACTATAAAGTGCACCTGCCGAACCAAAAAAAAAAAAAAAAAAAAAAAAAGTTCTGCTTGGGAATCTATTGATGTTTAGTTTTTCTTTATTCAACAACAGAAATGGGGATGCACATACAAGTACCTTTAGAGACATGTCACGCTACAGTATGTTTTGTAAAGCTAATTTTAAACAAGATAGAAACTTAAGTTCTTAATATACCCTTAAATTATTAAGACGTTTGAGCTTATTAACACATGGTGAAACTACATTGTCCATGTTGATATGTTAGGAGATAATGAAATGATTTACTGTTAATTTTAAATCTGTATACCAATAAGTGGCACATTTCCACAAAGGAAGTTGTAAATTCACATCCTCTAAAAGTAAATGCCCTGAGGTTTGGAAGACTTGAAAATGCATAGCTTGATGTAATTCAACAGAATTTAAAATTCTGGGTATTATAATAAGCTAAATTAATTTAGAAAAATAGGATTTCATAAACTTAGAAAATCTTATTCAAACCTAAATTTCTTCTATCAGTTTATAAAGTGCATGCTGTTAACATTTAAAATGAGTAAGCGGTATATGTCATAACTTCCCAAGAAACAGAATGGAAGGTCTTCTTTAATTCAACCATGTTTTTATAATCTCTGAAATATCTAAACCAATTTTTACAAATTACATCATGGTTATTAAAGTGAGATTGCTTAGAAGTTATATGCCACATGTAAACATTAAATAACAGCTTTCCTACAACAACCCAACTTTAGCAAAATATTTGGATAAAATAAAAAAATACAGGGATTTTTAGTATCCTTTTATTTTTTTAAAGCACAAATACCCACACAACTTTGACTTACAAGGTAGTTCTATATAGAAAAAATTAAAATGTTAGTAAAATCTGCATTAAAAACTATGTACAATTAAATGTGGTTTACAGGGTACATAATTAGGCTTCTCACATCAATTATACTTCAGGACAATTATAGTTGAGGTTATCTAAAAGAACGTATAATACGGACATGACCACTCATAAGTAAAAGGTTGGAAAGTCTCCCTGAAGTTTATGCAGATGATTTTTACTTGTTATTGCACAGTGTGAATTGGTAGGGGAAAAAATAATACACTAACCCTTGGGTCCCATACAGGCAAATTAAGATTGCATTCTTCAGGCTGTTTCAATAGCACGGGATTTGGCCATTCCCTGTTTAAAAAGATTGTAGCACTTGATAAGACTATTGGATATTATCATCTAAACGTATTTTGTTAAACATACAGCATTTGTGAATGTGATCCTTCTTCATTCTGCCCTCTTGGTATATATAACGTTTTATTCCTTTCTGACGACATTAGACTACTCCATTAGACTACTCCATATCTTTTTCTCCTAACTATGACATGAACTTAAACCATTTGGTAGCCTTCTCAGACTGAAACCAAATACATTCTCTGCCATCAAAGACCTTTAAAAAGACTAAATAAAGAAGTACCATCCCAAAATAATGATGTGTCCACTTCCACCTTGAACGGAATATATCTCCACTGAAAAGACAAAATTCCTGCCTTTATACTAGTTCCATCCAAAGTCAATTGAGAATTTTAAAAGTTACTTCTGATCATAGTCAAAGGAGTACAGATAATTACAAAAATTAATTAGGATTCATGACTTAAAGGTTGTAAGACGAATAAGTGTAGTAGGAAAATTTTGTGGCTTAAACACATTTTTATATGTGTTCTATAAACCAGCTACTTTGATCCCTTATAAAAGAGGTAAAAACTGGAGAACAGTTGCCATCCTTAACATCAAGGTTAGCTTCTTAAAAACATTATTTGCTTATATATGTGCAGCATTAAGAGAAATTCTGACATTCTTCAATCTTATCACACCTGATTGTAAGTGCTACTAAATCCCAAAATAGCAGAATGTGTACTGAAAAGTGTGGCATGGTTCTAAATTTTTTATTTTTTCCTCCAGTTGAAAACAGTTCTAAAATGTCTCAAATAACTCTAATTTTTATAAAATTACTAGAAAAGAATATATCTTTTGCAGAGGGAGGAGCAGGAGTTTGTAAGAACAGGAATGAAAGATTTATCTTAATTTGATTAAAAACCAAGCACCCTTACCTTTTGGGCCAAGTCAATTAATATGAAATGGCAGTAATATTTTGCCTACTTTTCTTACATCATAGTTGACAAATGTGGAAATGAAATGAAGAAACCAAAAAAAAAAAAAACCTCTCCTGGATTAATGACTAATCTCAAATTGTTTTTGGTCCCGAAACACTTAATGATAATTTATTCTTTAAATTTTATTAATAGTCATGTATTTAATATTTGGCCAAAATAAATGCTGAAAGCAAAAAGAAAAAAAAACAGTCATAAGAAACTAATGGCTATAGACAGAGAATTCAAAGAGTGAAAGAGGTGGTATGTACAAGTTTTATCCAAAAGTACAGTAACTCATTTCCCAACCTATCAATAAACTGGATCTTAGCTGCTAAAATTCAGAGTTTATTCAGAGGGTAAGTTTATGCAAGAAGTATAAATAGAATACTGCCTTACTATCCTGGCAAAACTAGGGGAAAAAAATAGAGTTTCAGTTTGCCATTTTATATGGAATGTGATCTCCAAGGCTACCTAAATGACTACATCATGAACTAAAATTTGAATCTGAAACCAGCTGCAGAAATGTCATAGAAATAAGACTAAACTTCAGTGTCTACAATCAATTTTATTTTAATATAATCTAAACACATACCATTTAGAAAATACCAAGAAAAATTTATGTACAAGTGTTGATGCTATTGCATTTGGATAAAGCTGGCAAGTTCTTGCTACTAGCATAGCCCAGGAAACACCACCGAGGAAACCTAATATATTGGAATAGATGTTGTGGCCTGTTGATAAGGGAAAAGCAAAAAGATAAGTTAGTGTTGAACAAAAGTTTGAACATTTTTAATAAGCTAGCCAACAAATTCTGAACTCACGTTTGGCCCATAGTTTGATAGCTCTCAGAGTTAACCTGAAGTTGTCAATGTTTGGTACTAGATGTAAAATTTCATCGGTTACCCTGCAACCTGATTAATAGGGGTAAAAAAAAACACAACAGAACATTAAATCATCAAAAGTTTAATAATGCTTCCAAATTTCCTGAGATTAAAATTAAACATAAATTTTTATTTGGTAGAACCAGTAAAGCTAATTCATAAAAGAGGGAAAAAAAACAAAATCTAAAGCATTTATCTCCTATCATAAGCACTGATCAATGTAAACTGTAACCTGCCTAATTTCGAACTTTAGATTCACAATTAAAACTTTCCACATATACTGAGGAGGACTTAATCCACTCAAGTTTCCAAGAATTGCTCTTCAAGAGCACAGTAACAAGCTATGCTAAAATAAAATTGTGCCAAAGTAGCCATTCTGATCTCAGCAATGCTAACAGCATTACTAAAGAGTAACACGATCAAAATTAATTAGGGTTAGGCTAAATCACTAGCAACAGAGTACAAAAGTCAGATGGTCTTTTTCAGTGTCCTAAGTACCATAAATGACAGAAGAAATACAGTATAAAATACTAAAGAGTAAAATAAACTACTACTCTTCTATAGTTTATTGGGTAAAGCACATTTTATTTAACTCACTACTTAGTTAACAATATAGCTATAAAAAGCTTCAATATAAAACTTGTGTAAAAATAACCAATATCTAACAAAAATTGAACGACAGAAAAGGATGTAGGCTTTCTCATACCATTAAGACTTCTTATACATCTTATATCTAAATTTTTAAGCAGACTGTCATCTCGTAGGTCCAAATCTTCTGGAATTGTCTGCAGTGCTAATCTTGCAAACAAAATATCAATCTGAAACACAAACAAAACAACATTCTGTATCTGTCAAACTACTTTTAAGGCATTTCTGTGAAAAAAAAAAAAAAAAAATTCCAGCACTTTAGGAGGCTGAGGCAGGTGGATCACTTGAGCAAGATCAGCCTGGGTAACATGGTGAAAACACCACCTCTACCAAAAAAATACAAAAAAATTAGCCAGGCGCGGTAGCACGCACCTGTGGTCCCAGCTACATGGGAGGCTGAGGCAGGAATATCATTGAGCCTGGGAGGTGGAGGTTGCAATGAGTCAAGATTGTGCCACTGCACTGCAGCCTAGGTGACAGGAGTAAAATCCTGATTCAAAACAAAACAGCAAAACAAAAACCTAATTTTCCTTATAGCCAGGATCGTCTCATTAACTATAAACATAACAATGTCCCTGGTAAAAGTGCAAACTCTATTATCTCATGTCATAGGTACTTTAATCAGATAATTTTAAAACACGGCAATATAGGCCAGGGGTTTAATTTTAAAACATGGCAATATAGGCCATGGCTCCCACCTGCAATCCCAGCACTTTGGGAGACAAAGGCAGGAAGACTCCTTGAGGCTACAAGTTCAAGATCAGCCTGGACAACATAGTGACACCTCATCTCTACAAAAAATTTAAGAAGTAGCCAGGTGTGGTGACAAGTGCCTGTAGTCCCACCTACTTGGGGGGTTAAGGTAGGAGGATCCCTTGAGCCCAGGAAGTTGAGATTACAGTGAGCTGTGATTGCACCGCTGCCTCTAGCCTGGGTAAAATGAGACCGTGTCTCAGATGAAAAAAACAAAAACAGAAAACAAACAACAAAAACATGGTAATATTTTTAAAAGAGAAATGGAAATGTACAAGTACCTAGTTATCAGTTTAATCACAATTATTAAGTTTGATGTATTAAGTTTGTTAAATGCATCTACTGAATACATTAAGTCTGCTAAATACATATACTGAATTTAAAGTTAACTGTTTAGCTCTTCATCTATATGAACTGTAAACTGATTACATACTAGAAAGTACCCAAATGTAAGGCAAATCGCCTTATATTCAGCCAAAAATACCTCTCAATAAGAGATGTCATTATATATGAGAACTTAAAAGTACACAAATATAAAGCAAGCATCCTTATATTTAGCCAACAATACCTCTCAATAAAGGGATCCCATTATATCTGAGAACTTTCATGTCTATAATACTACAGTATGTTTTTCCAACTGAGTTTTAAGTAAAACAAAAACAATAAAGTACAGTCTAAAACAATCAGAGTTACGGCTAATTTTGAAGACTTATAGAATTCTACTGACAAAATTGTTTCTTTTCTAAAAAAGGTGAGAGTATAAAGAAACAGCACAGATTTGGTAGTTATGCCTGAGGGTATGATTTCATGGTTCCAAAAATATAGATGCTGCTGTAAACAAGCCTTTTAAAAGATCACATTTTAAAAAACAGTATTTTAGAAGCACATTTTAAAATATCATTTAAACACACCTACAGGACAGAAGGAAAAAAACTGTACTGTTACACAAATAAGTACCTGTGGTCTAGGATAAACTGTCCAACGAAACAGAGCAGATCTCAAAGTCTAGTATCTCATAAAACTAGGTAACTGAAAAAGCAACTCAGTAACGATACTGAGAGATTTTTTTAAAGGATGGAATTACTTCAAAAATACTTAAATGTGAAATTGATTACTAAATTTTCTAAAATACTATGTTCCTAAAATACTATTTTTTAGTATGGCATGTATAATAGAAAACTAACACATCAAATGCTTTAAGTAGCCATCTAACTTTCCATCTTGATCCTGGAAAGTTTACAAAATTAGGTCAGGTCTCCTTCCAAATAAATTTCCTTTTTGTCAGTAATATTCTTTTTGGTAAAATGAGGCATCACCTTATACTTTATATTACAGATTATTTTTACATTTACTTAATTGACAATAAATCAAAACTACATGAACTTGATAATCCCTTATCGAATTTAACATTTTATGCCTACTTATTAAGGTCACTTGACTTTTCATAAAATACAGAGTTGAGCTTCTTATGCAGCAACCTTAGATGCATCCATTTTTCAAAATAGCAAAACAGTGAATTATCTTTTTTATTTTTGTAAAGAGATGAAGTCTTGCTATGTTGCTCAGGCTAGATTTAAGCTCCTGGGCTCAACAGATCCTCCTGTGGCAGTCCCAACTGAGTAGTTGGGACTACAGGTGCACATCACTCTGCCCAGCTTCAATAAACTATTTTTCTTAGTTTCCAAAATGTTATAATCTTCACTTTATTATCTGTGACTTTCCAGTACCATTCTGTACAGCAAAAGTAATATAATAAATTGCTAAAGTTGCTTCACTGTCAACTTTGTTCTAATCACTTTAATTACATACACCGAAAGCAACAAGGGGAAATGAACATCATCTCAAGAATTTGAGCTCATAAATCCTCCCCTATCAGAAAATATTTCAGCACTCACACTTTTCTCCCAATTAAAGCAAAGTGTTACTTGCAAAAATACATTATGCTACTGCCTTAATGAGGTTAAAAGCACACAAAACTGGCATATGGAAAAGCTACCAAAAAAACTTTTTTGTAATAGCATTTCAATCTGAAGGTTTCATTACTTCTGTTTTAGCTCCAAATTTCACTTGGTATTTTTAAAAAGACTAAACAATGGTATATTCTACAAAGAACAGGCAGTCACTTCCATTTAAAAGCCTAAATTGTTATTAATATCACAACCAACTCACTGATTATAAAAAATAAACCAAGTTTTTAAGCTATATCGATCAAAATTAGTGACAGCACATAGGAAGAACTGTCAATTTGAGCTATACCTTACCTCTATCCCATCAAAACAGAGTTTAATAACTGGTACGAATGCCTCTTCAACAGCCTATAAGAAAAGTGAACAAGTTTAGGGTCTCTGAAACTACATTTTAGGCCTCTACTAGTTTTAGTACTTCAGCAAAACACCTGACACAAAAATAGCTAGCTTTAAGACTGGCTCTTGAATCAGACAAATTAGATCAGAAATCAAGGTTCAAACATTTGATTTCAGCCACTCATCAGATGTATGATTGTCGCCAGATTATTTCAAATTTACTTTGTTTGCCTCAATTTCGTAATCTGTAAATGAGTTTATGATTTTAGGCTTGCTGTAAAGAATAAACACAAACACATATGCCAAGTGCTTAGACGGGTTAGGCAAACTGCAAAAACTCAATAAATGATGACTATATCATAAAATTCACTCAACTGACTAAATGAATTTTTATAACTCCTCCCATTTCACCCCGAACATTTACGCACTCTTAAATCTTTTACTTCTTCCTGTAATTTCAACTTATCATAGAATGAGGTGAAAAAGTCACTTCGATCAACATGTCTTGGTGCAACACACAACGCATCAATATCAGCACCTAAAAAAAATTAAGCCCATCAACCACTAATTAATATTACAAGAAAATTATTTTGCATCTTATCATGGTAGTATTTGATGTTGAGAATCTATTTAACATTATACTGGTGAGCTTCTAAAAATGTTCCACCCCTTATTAAAAATTACTAGTCAATGGAGGATAAACATGATTTTAATTGATGGGATATATTTTGATCCTGCAGCATCCTCTATTTATAGTGGCCCAGGTGAACTGGGAACCCAAAGAAAGACAGCTCAGTGAGTACTTTCATGGTGGAGAGGTTGAAGCATACACCCAACATCTTGATGTCACTAGTCAGCCATGTTCATTGGTTAAAAAAAAAATAGTTTTCCTCTATGTACTATGTGTCTGGTGCTTCCAGGCTCTCTACCAGGCCCCTAAATGGGACCTATAAAATAAATTTCAAGCAGAAGAATCCAAAAAGGTAGACCATGGTAAAGTATCTGTTATTAATTCAGTGCTTGATAAGAAGCCAGCACTAAGTACATATGCAGAATATTAAAAAGGAGGATTAAAATCAATTAATTAGGCTCATATAAGGGAGAAATCAATGAGGAATCAGGTCAACGGTTATTTTCCTAAAAGACAAGATGCTGAGGTTGACTCTGAAAGCTATTTATTATAATAGAATATTCAAGAAGAGGAAGAAGAGGGTACAGCGCACAGGATAAATCAAAAGTAATGTACTAATGGGACAGCGTGATGGGAGATGGAGAGAGGGAAGGATTCTAGAACACAGGCAACACTATACAGGCAGATACAGTTCATGGTTAAAGAATACAGCCTTGGCTGGGTGTGGTGGCTCATGCCTATAATCCCAGCACTTTGAGAGGACAAAGCAAGTGGACGGCTTGTGCCCAGGAGTTCGAGACCAGTATGGGTAACTTGGCAAAACCCTGTCGCTACCAAAATAAAATTTAAAAAACGAGCCAGGCATGGTGGCGTGTGCCTGTAGTCCTAGCTACTCAGGAGGCTGACGCCTGAAAATCACTTGAACCCAGGAGTTGTAGGGTGCAGTAAACCAAGATTGTGCCACTGCATCCAGCCTGGGCAGCACAGCGAGACTCAAAGATAGTACAGCCTCAGGATGCCTGAATTCTATCTATTCTGCTATTCTGCCAGTAGAAGGCTGAGAGAAATTGTTCAAGCTTTATTGGCTCTTTTAGTTTCAGACTTGTTTGTTATGTGAGAATAACTGTACTGGAAGAACAAAATAAGATAATGAAGATCTCAGTGCCCGTGAAAGAAAAGAGCTCAATAAATGTTCTTTGCCATGGTTAACATTTTTATTGTGTATTTATTTGCATAGAGGAAATAACTACAAGTATAAACTATTAACTGATTATCAGAGGCTATGAAAACACATTTTTGGGGGTTTTGCTTAGCTATATTTTACAATTTGTCTACAAAGGTATTAGAGGAGGGCATCCACGAGGTTTTCTTAAAAGCTAGAATTCATTTTTGTTCTGATTTCCAGAGTGACATTCTTCTGATGAGGGAAAATGACATATACGTAGATAGCAGCACTGTCCAAAAGAGCTCTCCAACGGGAAAATTACTCTTTATTTATACTTTCAATGCAGTTACCACTATTTTATACGTGGCTGCTGAACATATGAAAATGTGGCTATCTCTACTGAAAATCTGAATTTTTATTTTTTTATTTTTTTCTTAAGATGAGGTCTTGTTCTGTCACCCAGGCTGAAGTGCAGTGGTGCAATCACTGCTCACTGCAGCCTTGACCTCCTTAGACTCAAGCAGTCCACCTGCCTCAGCCTCCCAAAGTACTGGGATTACAGGTATAAGCCACCACACCAAGCTAATTTTATTTAATCTTAATACTGCTTTTGGACAGTGCTGATGTAAAATACAACATTATTTTATATCTTTCTTATTGAAAAATTTAGATTCTTCGAAGCACTCTCTTCCATGCAAGCCTAAGCTGTATGATACTTAAGTAACTAAGACAGGCATGTCATAATTTTTAAGAACTAAAGGGTCCCTTTCCAGGAGAAATAAAACAATACTTACCTTTTGTATGTACGCCTAACCTGTAAGATCCAAATGTAAAAATTTTTCCTCCAACATTTTCAATTACAGATTGTGGAAGATTCTGTTGAAAGAAAAAATGGTTATTTTGCCAGTGGAGCACAAGGGAAACTATTCAAATGACACTGTACTGGGGCGGGTGAGCGGATCCCAAGAAAGATTACAGTATAAATTTACATAAAGGGTATTCAAAATCTATAAAAGCTCTAAAAAATATATAGCCCCTCAGATCAATCTTATTGAAATTCAAACAATTTTCAACTTTTAAAGAAGTTTATTCTTTACTGAAGACCCATAGGATTTTAGATTTCTGCCCTATTTCTAGAAACTGCTATAAAGAAGACTGATTGAGAAGATCACATAATCCCCCAGGAGCACATTAGAATCAGGGACTTTATTTATGACAAAGATGCTATATAAAATGAATCATCAATGTTACAGTATAAGAAAAACATATTATGATTGCTTAAAGAAAAAGATTAAATCCAATGATTTTACCAAATTTCCTATAGCACATTAGAGTATAATTGTATCATATCAAAAGTGACTTGAAAGCCAATAATGGCCATGCACAGTGGCTCACACCTATTATCCCAAGACTCTGGGAGGCTGAGACAGGCCAATAGCTTGGGCCCAGACTGAGATCAGCCTGGGCAACATGCAGAAACCCCGTCTCTAGAAAAAATGTTTTAAAATTTAGCTGGGCATGGTGGCGTGCACATACAGTTCCAGCTAATCAGGTGGCTGAGGTGGGAGGACTGCTTGAGTTCTGCAGGTTAAGGCTGCAGTGAGCCATGATCTTTCCACTGCACTCTAGGCTGGGCAACAGAGTGAGACCCTGTTTCAAAAAAAGAGAAGGGGAAGCGGAAGAAGGGAGGGGAGGGGACAAAAAGAAGAGGAAGGAGAAAGGGAGAGCACAGCAGAGAAAAGAAAGCTAATATTGGTAAATAACTGCTTAGTTTATTAGATTTCCAAAAGGCTTTGGTGGGGTAATTTAGAAACAACTAAATTTACTGACAGTTTCTTACTCAGAAAGAGTAGTCATCAGGAAGAGGGAGAAAGCATTCAAAAACTGCCTTCCTGGCCCCGGGACTAGTGTAAAGTACCAAGCTTTACAGTTTAGTATTCAGTGGCCCTTTTCATAAGAATGACAATGTCTGTCCAAACAAAAATAATTTTAGTAAGCGTTCGGTCAATATTTCCTTTTACCTAACTCCTCAGTACAATAAAAGCTCAATTCAGTACCAAAGCATGTAAAAGACCACCCCACTTCCTCTCAAAAAAAAAAAAAAAAAAAAGACATAAATGAAGTTATTTCATACTCCAAAAAACCCTAAAGACAAGTTCTAGAGAGTCAGAGACTCCTGTTTTTTAAGAGCATATTTAACCATCACTATAGAAAATATACAAGTTATGTGTGTAATGTTGTATTTCTCTCTCTTTTTTTTTCGAGACGGAGTCTTGCTCTGTCGCCCAGGCTGGAGTGCAATGGTGCGATCTTGGTTCACTAGAACCTCTACCTCCTGGGTTCAAGCAATTCTCCTGCCTCAGCGTCCCGAGCAGCTGGGACACAGGCGCGCGCCACCCCACTCAGCTAATTTTTGTATTTTTAGTAGAGACGGGTTTCACCACGTTGGTCAGACTGGTCTCGAACTCCTGACCTTGTGATCCACCCGTTGCAGTCTCCCCAAGTGCTGGGATTACAGGCGTGAGCCACTGCACCTAGCTATAATGTTGTATTTCTTAAAAGTAAGTAAAGCCTTTGTCTTCCTATATTTAGGTATTTTAAAATCTCAATGGCAAAGTTGACCTGGTTATTTAAAATAAGTCAGCAAGATGTGCGCATAAGTAGTCTACAAAGGAGGTGAAGGAGAAACTATCTTAAAACACTGATCCACAGACTTCCCTATCAAGACATATCAGTCTTTTGAAGAATACTCTCCAAAGGTACTTTCTGCAAGGATGTAAAGATTAGGTCACTGTTACTCATCACTGTTGAGCGTGTAACTAGTGTAGTCAAGAATCTGAATGTTTAATTTTGGTTAATTTTAGTTAATTTATATTTAAATACTCACATGTGGCTAGTGACTACTGTATTACTAATCGCACTTTAAGATGTTAGTATGTTTATGCCTATTATCATCACTGCAACCCAGAAATTAACATTTCTTAATTCAGGTCACGGAAAAACATTTTCACTTGCAAAAGATTTTTTTCATTTTTAAGACAAGAGTATTAGATGTCGAACAAACCAAAAAAAAATATTATTTTCTATCAGAAGCTATGATCTATAAGAAACACATGGTAGGTAAAGTCCACAATTTAGAATACTACATCTGCTGAGGTTTAATTTGTATTCTGAAATATACACATACATTGCTTTAAATAAACAGTACTATAAATTTGACTAAAACCAAAAGACTATAACTTTTCTTCTAAGTTGACACCCTCTCTTCCTGCTCTGTGAGATTTTTCCTTTACCCCTGGTTCTCCTTTTAACCTTTCAGTTTTATTATAGATTAAACATGGATTTTGTACTACTCTGGCAAAATTACCACTATTTATGTTATTTATTTATTTATTTATTTATTTTGAGACAGAGTCTCACTCCTTCACCAGGCGCCAGGCTGGAGTGCAGTGGCGCAACCTCAGCTCACTGCAACCTCCGCCTCCTGGGTTCAAGCAATTCTCCTGCCTCAGCCTCCCGAGTAGCTAAGACTACAGGCGCGCGCCACCACGCCCAGCTAATTTTTTTGTATTTTTAGTAGAGATGGGGTTTCACCATGTTGGCCAGGATGGTCTCGATATCTTGACCTCGTGATCCGCCCACCTCGGCCTCCCAAAGTGTACGTTATTTTTTTAAATGTGTCAAATGAACTCTGCATACAACTCTACAAATATATTTTGCCTACCGGAAGAAGCCCAGTCATGTATTTATGAGTTGTATTGTGTGAGTATTCATAATGAAGTATTAGAAACTCAAAGGGGCCGGGACAGCGGCTCTCCCATGTAATCCTGGCACTTTGGGAGGCCAAGGCAGGCAGATATATTAAGCCCAGGAGTTCAAGACTAGCCTAAGCAAATGGTAAAAAGCTGTCTTTACATAAAAATACAAAAAATTAGCCAGGCTTGGTGGTGCCTGCCTAGAGTCCCAGCTACTCAGGAGGTGCCTGCCTAGAGTCCCAGCTACTCAGGAGGCTGGTGGGTGGGAGAATCACCTGAGCCTAGGAGGCAGAGGCTACGGTGAACTAAAATTGTGCTACTACACTCCAGTCTGAGCAACAGAGGGAGACCCTGACTCAAAAAAAAAAAAAAAAAAAAAAAAAAAAAAAAAAAACCCCAGGCAAAGTACCCAACGCCCAAAAAACCCGAAGATGGGAAGGACAACAGGGGCGGATCACTTGAGGCCAAAAGTTTGAGACCAGTTGGTGGTCAACAAAGCAAAATCCCATCTCTACTAAAATACAAAAATTAGCTTAGAGGTAATGGAGCACACCTGTAATCCCAGAGACTTGAGAGGCTGTGGCAGGAGAATTAGTTGAACCCACAAGCCAGAGGTTGCAACGAGCCAAGATGATGCCACTTTACTACAGTCTGGGCAACTGAGCGAGATCATCAAGAAAAAAAGAAAAGAAGAAAGGAAAGGGAAAGGGAAAGGAAGAAAAGAAAACAGGCTACATGCAGTGGCTCACGTCTGTTAATCCCAGCGCTTTGGGAGACCAAGGAAGGTGGACCACTTAAGGTCAGGAGTTCAAGACCAGCCTGGCCAACATAAAACCCCATCTCTACTAAAAACATAAACATTAACTGCGTGTGGTGGAGCACATCTGTAATTACAGCTACTCAGGAGGCAGAGGCATGAGAATCACTTGAACCTGGGAAGCGGAGGTTGCAGTGGTGCCACTGCACTCTAGCATGGGTGACAGTCAGACTCTGTCTCAAAAAAAAAAGAAAGAAAGAAAAAAGGAAACCCAAAGAATGTTATAAAAAACTAGGCCAGGCAGTGGCTCATGCCTGGAATCCCAGCACTTTGGGAGACCAAGGTGAGAGGACTGCTCGAGGCCAGGAGTTTGAGATGAGTCTGGGGAGCATAGCAAGACTCCACATATACCATTAGCCAGGTGTGAAGGGACATGTCTATAGTCCCAGCTACTCAGGAGGCTGAGGCAGGAGGGTTGCTTGAGCCCAGAAATTTGAGGTTACAGTGAGCTATGATGGTGTCATTGCACTCCAGCTTGAATGACAGAGCAAGACTCTCTTAAAAAAAAAAAAAAAAAAAAAAAAACTAAATAAATACATATTCTGTTTGAATGATACCTGAAAATCTTTTTTTAAAACTAACTGCGGTAGAATTTCCTAAAAAGTAGATTCTCAAATATGTTTAAAGCGCCTTTTTAGAGAAACATCCATTATTTCTGTGAAGAGTGTAAGTAGTTTACAATTACTGAGTTTCAGCTTTGAAACGTTGCAACCAAAGAGTACTATACTTATTTTTAAAAACCGCTTAACTCAGTTCAGTTTTTCCTGCTTCCAAATTAACTAGAAAGAAAATGTAAAATCTGTTATCAATAGTCTAAACTGATTCCACATTAAAGACTCTAAATCTACTCAAATAAGAACAGGCTATATAAGACACTTGCTGTGTTCAGTTGGCTTGATATGACAAATTATTTCATATACAAAAAAGTTGCCTTACCTTGCTTTCACTGATTTCTCGTATCCACTCTTTTACCAGGTTATTTAGCTTTCCCAAAATTAAAATCCTGTTGATAAAACAATTACCAATCAAGCATTCCAAATCATTACTGATTAAATTTCTTAAGGCTTTAAATAAGTGTCTCCCTAAATTTTGAGTTTTTAAGTGATCAGAAGCACAGTATATTATAATTAGCTCTCTCTCTCTCTCTATATATATATATATGTACCTGCACTGTTACACTGAGTAAGGCATTCCTCTTCCTCCAGAAAATTCAGTACTATAATAACCAAAGTATTTAAAAAAATCAGAATTATTGCTTTAGAAAAAAAATAAGTAACATCAAAATTAGAATTGAGAACTCTATGTAGAAAATGAAGTTTTCAGCCGGTGCAATGACTCATGCCTGTAATCCCAGCACTTTGGGAGGCCGAGGCCGGTGGATCATCTGAGGTCAGGAGTTCGAGACCAGCCTGGCCAACATAATAAAACCCCATCTCTACTAAAAATAAAAATGAGTCAGGTATAATAGCACAGGCCTGTAATCCCAGCTACTTGGGAGACTGAGACAGAAGAATTGCTTGAACCCAGAAGGCGGAGGTTGCAGAGAGCCAAGATCATGCCATTGTACTCCAGACTGGGCGACAAGAGCAAGACTCTGTCTCAAACAAAAAATTTTTCTCTCTTAGGTATCCTCTTCTCCAAAACAGATACATAGATCTGGGCAAATAACCCTGACCTTCTGAGTAGAGGATGTCTCAAAATTAGTTTAACATTAATAAAAATTTCTGAGTTAAAAAATATAGAATATATATTTACCTGCGCTGCAGTTCCTCTTCCTCTTCAAAAACCCCAAAGGGTTTCAGTGTCTCAATTAGTTTCTGTGTAAGTATGCAGTCAGTCTCCTTGGGGGCTGCTAAGCTGATAGGAGAAGTGATGCCATAGTGCTTCTGTGGCGGTTGTGTTTGTTGTGATCCCTGTGTTGTAACTGGACTATAAATAAAATTGGATAAAATTACTGCCGAAAGAATTCTACGATTTGAAATAAATCAGCATGACCAGAAAAACTACTTTAGTAACACACATTTCTAAAGCTGATTGGTTCCTTGCCATACCCCCAAAATTTTTGTGACAAAAAGTGACCAAAAGCAAGTGACTAAAAAGAGAAAATCCTGCCCCAAGGATTTTAACTCTGTCACTACTTAAACACCTAAATTAGAATCCAGACCAAATACGTTGCTAGAGAAAACACTATCCAGAATATAGTAAACTTCTGAGAAATTTCACCTCTTGAAAAGAAGCCAAAATCTGTTTCTCAAACATTGATAAACATACTACAAAAATGTCACTTTACCAATATAAGACAGTCCCCAAATGAAACTTGGCATCTTACTCACAATGAAATCAAGCTCAGAGATAATGAAGCAAACAGCATAAACTTAAAATTTGAAGGGAAAGAACTATATTCACCCTAAGCTTGTTACTGATTTTTTAAAGAGATTTACACTTCAATAATGATGCTAGTCTAAAAGGTTTATTTTATACACACACAGCTACTTTTTTATCCATTTTAAGAGAAGTTCTACATTTTTTAAAAGGCACAGGATGCTCTAAATACTTAGGAAATTAATTTGACTCAAGCTTTTTTTATTAAATTTTTTTTTCATTAAATTAAGTTTAAAAAGTCAACACAATATTTTAAAACTAACAGTTGAATAACATTCAAAACCAAGTAGGCGGCCAGGCACAGTGGCTCACGCCTGTAATCCCAGGACTTTGGGAGGCCGAGGCAGGCAGATCACAAGGTCAGGAGATCGAGACCATCCTGGCCAACATGGTGAAATTCTGTCTACTAAAAATACAGAAAAATTAGCTGGGGGTCGTGGTGCGCACCTGTAGTCCCAGCTACTTAGAAGGCTGAGGCAGGAGAATCACTCAAACCCGGGAGGCAAAGTTGCAGTGAGCTGAGATGACGCCACTGCACTCCAGCCTGGTTACAGAGCAATACAAATTATCAAAAAAAAAAAAAAAAAAACAACCAAGTAGGCAATAAGGAAAGACCCAAAATCTGGATCAGTTATTTCTCCCAAATTCCATTCCTTAAGAAATTGTTTATAGGTCAGGTGTGGTGGCTCACACCTGTAATCCCAGTACTTCGGGCAGGAGGCTAAAGCAGGAGAATGACTTGAGCCCAGGAGTTGAGGCCAGCCTGGATAACATGTTGAAACCCTGTCTCTACAAAAACAATAAAATAAAATAAAATAAAATAAGATGTTTATTTTACACACACACACAGCTACTTCTTATTTTTTGAGATAGAGTTTCATTCTGTCACCCAGGCTGGAGTGCAGTAGCACAGTCTCAGCTCACTGCAACCTCTGTCTCCCGGGTTCAACCGATTCTCCTGCCTCAGCCTCCCAAGTAGCTGGGATTACAGGCATGTGCCACCACGCCCAGCTAATTTTTATATTTTTGGTAGAAACGGGGTTTCACCATGTTGGCCAGGCTGCTCTCGAACTTCTGACTTCAAGTGATCCGCTGGCCTCAGCCTCCCAAAGTGCTGGGATTACAGGCATGACCACAGCTACTTTTCTACCAAGTTCTAAATACATTTTCTACTTTAAGTTAAAGTGTGATAATCTGCATAAGCAATAAGATGCCAAATCTAAGAATGCTACGCAAGTGAGGCTTATGATACATTTACTATACAAATCCACTGGGTTCTAGCCTATACCATGACTACTAGACTGTTCTGTAATTTGTCTTGTGATATCAACACAGACCTAAGAATGCCAGGAAGCCCATACTGCATGTTCCTAATTAAACACTGGGCTGCATGTCATCTATTTACTGTTGGCCTGGTCTAGTTACACACTGTCTTAATTTTAATTCAGATTTTATAATAACGTTTACTGAATAATTATGAATCAGACTTATCTCTTGCAGAAATTAATTTACATTAGATTGTTACCTCCCACCCCTTTAATCTAAATTGCATAGCTACTCAAAGCTGTAATGTTAATCCCCATCAGCACTAAGTATTTGCTGAAGCCAGGCATGGTGTCTCACTCCTGTAATCCCAGCAAACTTTGGGAGGCCAAAGCAGGTGGATCACTTGAGGCCAAGAGTTCAAGACCAGCCCAGCCAACAAGGCGAAAACTCATTTCTACTAAAATTACAAAAATTAGCCAGGCATGGAGGCATGCACCTGTAATCCCAGCTACTTGGGAGGCTGAGGCAGGAGAATTGATCTAACCAGGGAGGTAGAAGTTGCAGTGAGCCAAGGTGACGCCACTGCACTCCAGACTGGGCAACAAAGCAAAATTCCATCTCAAAAAAGCATTTGCTGAAGACGAAATAAAAATGTTTTATTTTCTAAACGTATGTAGCATCTCCTAAGGTATTAAAATACACACATGAAGGCTGGGCGTACTCGCTCATCCCTGTAATGCCAGCACTTTGGGAGGCCAAGGTGGGCAGATCACCTGAGGTCGGGAGTTCGAGGCCAGTCTGACCAACATGGAGAAAGCCCATCTCTAATAAAAATACAAAATTAGCCGGGCAAGGTGGCGTGCGCCTATAATCCCAGCTACTCAGGAGGCTGAGGCAGGAGAATCACTTGAACCCGGGAGTCAGAGGTTGCAATGAGTCAAGATTGTGCTGCTGCAATGCAGCCTAGCACTCCAGTCTAGGCAGCAAGAGCGAAACTCTGTCTCAAAAAAAAAAAAAAAAAAAAAATATATATATATATATATACACACACATACACACAAAGTGTAACTCAATTCATAATGTCTTGGTCATTACACATTTTAATCAACAGTTATCAGAATAAAATTGCCATGAAAAAGGTGGCCCTCAAATCTGCCTAACCATGAAAACCCTCATACCATATACCAATAGATTTCAAGCAATTATTTACTTATTTTTCCTAGCTTTATTGAGATATCACTGACACACCGAAACTATTGAATGTAATTAATGTATATAATCTTGTGAGTTTGGGCATATGCATACACTTGCAGTTAGCATAATAAAGGTAATAAACATATCCATTACTTTTTTCCTATGTGTCCCTCTGGTTTTCTGCGGTAAGAGCACACAACTTGAGATCTACTCTTAACATATTTCATTTATCTACTCTTAACAAATTTAAAATTTAACAAATTTTTACGTGCACAATACAAAGTATGCTTACCACATATCCTAACATAATTGTATTATCTTGTGTTATTCATTGCTTTATGAGTTTTTCTGAATAAACTACAGCCCTTCATAATTATCCTGGGATTATGAATGCTTTTATAGATGATTTTAACACGAGTAAAGCCAGGAAAAAAAAAGCGTAAACAGTTCATTTTGTCTAGGCTAGATCTGGTTGAAGCAAGGAGAGCTTTTAAGTCAAGTATAAACTGAAATCATATTTTTGTAGCTTCAAGCAATAAACCTCTATTTTTGTTTTGTGCAAGTAATATGTTTTTCTGCATTCTTTTCCATTCTCAAGGAATTAAATTCATTACCAGTTCAGTTTTAACCATTAAAAAACAGAGAGTATCCATTTTAAGATTCCTCTATCTTTCCCACTTTTTTCATACTCAAATCTTCAGATTTTCATTGTCCCAATAAACAATGCTTGGAAAGCTCTTGTCTACTTTAACTTTCTCACCAGAACATTAGAATACAGGCCCTAATTTCCTAATGTGCACAAGATTTGTTCAGCCTAATTTGCAAAAAAAAATACTGATTATTACACTAACATTTTGATGGGGAAATAAATCATATGCAAGCTGGAAATTTTTATTTACTTTATTCCAAATGTAAGCACATCATCCAGCCTCAGTATTACTTTGTGTCAAGATAAAACCACACGTGTTCCATCTAATTCAAGAAAGAACATGTATGGACCAGGTGTGGTGGATCATTCGTATAATCCCAATGCTTAGAGAGGCACAGCGGGGGGAAAAATCACTTGAGGTCAGAAGTTTGAGACTAGCCTGGGCAACATACTGAGACACCCATCTCTACGAAAAATAAAAATATGCCTATAATCCTAGCTACTTAAGAGGCTGAGGCAGGAGGATGGCTTGAGCCCAGGAGTTTGAGACTGGAGCCCAGGAGAGAGGGAGAGAGGGAAGGAGGTAGAAGGAAAGGGAGGGAAGGAAAGAGGATGGAAGGGAAAAGAAAGAGGAGGGAGGGAAGGGAAGGAAGGAAAGAAAGAAAAGGAAAAACATATGCAACACAGACCTACCAAATAAAAACAAATACATACTCTGAAATTTATAAGATATTTGTGTCTCCAATAAAAATGGCTCAGCATGAGCTTAAAGAGCTGGACTAAGAATTCCAGGCTGCCAGATGTTTCAAATGTCCAAAGTAGAAACATTAAACATTATAACACTTTAAATGGAAGTGAAGATTTTTTTCATTTAACATTAGAAATTAAGTAGAGTGATAAAACAATTTAAGGAATCTTTTTGTTGCTCTTCTCCCTCTAACAAAACAAAACTATATACTCCAATATTGGGCAATTTGGAACACAAACCTCCAAAGATTAAGGATTCTTCTGCCTTACATACACACTGACTCTCTCCTGGAATCATACACCAGACAGCTACCAATCCCAAGAATGCAAAGTTCTTCCTCCCATTCTTGAACACACTAGGCATCTACCCATACTAGAAACATTTTTACCAGTATTTTTCTTCAGACATTATTCTACTTTGAAAAATAAACGTCTTCAATTCATGTAACACAAAAAGAAAAAATACAAGCCAGACATATAGCTAAAGTATTTGTGATTCCTTAAAATGTCTTCCTGGCTTTTAATATGAAGAACACTGCTTTGCTTGAGCAACTGGTCTATTTTCATCTTACCAACATAATTAGTATTTATCTTTAGGGTACTGCCTGAATTCTTAGAGTGAAACTGTTAGCCATCTAGCAAGTTCTCTACTCTATAAAAACACAAAAATTACTGTATTTCATTAAGAACTATTTTTAGTATCCTAATTTCTTGCTCCATTGTATATCTATCCTTATTCTCCCTTTTCGTTTACATCTAATGCAAACATCTTGCCAGTTTTAAATATTATGACTAAAGCATTATCAAAAGTCTTAATCCCTTCTAGACCAGAGTAACACATAAATACCTACACATAATAGTAATAGTACACATCATAGTACATATATGAATTTTGCCCTCTCTCAAAATCACAAAAGACAGTCAAACTCTCCCCCCCATCCCCCACTAAATACACAACTTTTCTTACAGGTTCAAGGCACTGTGTAAATAATTTTCAGAACTCTTCTCTCCTTAGAATACGAGGAGTTTTCTTTATAACAAATTATTCTTATGAAGGCAAAGTTCACATAGAACACATGCCTCTTAATTTTAAAATTTTAACATTCTATATAACAATTCCTTTTTAACTATTCTAGTTTTGACCCTTGGCAATTTTGGTCCCAACTCCTTTCCTTCTACTCCTTTGTCACTTGGTTCCACCATGCATACTACTACTAAGCATGTCTTCCTAAAATACAACTTTCCAAAAACTGTAACTTCTCGTAATGGCATTTAAGACAGACTACAAAGTCTGGTCTCAACTCAAAAGCAATCTGATAAAAAAAGAAGGCAGGCTTGATTTCCCTTCTGCTACTCATCGTATTATTCGGGTTTCATTTCTCCCACTAGTCATATCATTCTAGGTAAGCTTCATCTCTGTGGATTTACATTAAAATCTATTGTATCTCTTCGTTACTTTGGATAACAAGCTAGGGATTTTACAACTACAACACATAGCACTACAGAGCAGTTTCCAAATATGGAAGTTTTTAGACCAATGCTGAGAGGTCTAAATGCTGCATGTCTTTCCTTTCCCCATGCTAGGCTGTGTCAAGATGATTTTAATTAGGATACATATTTAGGAACTTAGAATAGTGACATTTTTGTCTAATCAACCTATGACTGTTGGCTATTTTGGCTGGACATTTGTTTCAAAAGGTTGGACATACAATCTTAACTATCAAGAACCACCTGGCTGGGCGCGGTGGCTCACGCCTGTAATCCCAGCACTTTGGGAGGCCAAGGTGGGTGGATCACCTGAAGTGAGGAAGTCAAGACCAGCCTGGCCAACATGGTGAAACTCCCCCCTTAAAAAAAAAAAAAAATCACCTTGGTACAGTAATTATAAATCTAATTCAAATAGTGCAAGTTCCTATGATTCGTTAACTGGAGTTTAATGGTCATACATTCAAATAGGCAAAGTATCATCATCTTTGGACATATACTGATAACCATTTTAAGTCACTGGAGAAAACAATGAAATACGCAAATGGCTTTGACTGCCCACAGTAAAATCTAAAACCGAGATGCTATGATTTCAAAAATATTTAAAAAGTATAAAGGCACTAAAAGAAAATGAAAAACATTTTCAGAGCCTTAAGCAAGACACAAAACGCAAAAGTCATACACAGAAACAGGTTAACTTATATCAAAACATTCCTTTTATATAGTAAAAATACAGCATACGGAAAGATAAAGCAAATGATAAAAGGAGAAAATACATGCAACTTATGCCAAAAACGAAATACTCTTAATAAGTAAAGAACTCTTCAATTGTTTAAAAAGTTTCACTGCATATCAGGGAAGCAAGTTAAGACAATCAGATTAAAGAAAAATAAAATTTAATGTATCTGGTAAGAACAAAAGACAAAAAACCTCCAACGTTTGCAAATGAGCCCTTATTCATCACGATGAAAGCAAACTTGTTACATCATTTTAAAAAGCAATCCGATATTTACCAAAATTAAAAATGCATATACCAATTTTAAAAGTTTGTCTAGCAACTTTATCTCTAGCCATCTACAGAAACACCAGGACAGAAGATTCAAACTGAAAGCCTGAAGTTGGAAGACGTATTCTATTTAATCATGCATTTTTAAAATATAAAATATTACATAAAATCCTAAATTGTCAAGCCTGATGCAGTGGCTCAGACCTGTAATCCTCACACATTGGGAGGCTGAGGCAGGAGGATCCCTTGAGCCTAGGAGTTTGAGACCAGCCTGGGTAACAAAGAAAGACCCCCATCTGTACAAAAAAAAAAAAAAAAAAATTAAAAATTGGCCAGCCGTAGTGGCATGCACCTGTAGTCCCAGCCACTCAGAACGCTGAGGCAAGAAGATCTCTTGAGCCCAGGAAGCTGAGGCTGCAGTGGGCCGTGATCACAACACTGCAATCCAGTCTGGGCGACAAGTGAGACCCCCATTTCCAAAAAAAAAAAAAACAAAAAAAACAAACCCTAAAAAATATGTACATTTCCAGCCATTCCTAGAGTATAGATGCAAGGACTGGAGACAGAGCAAAATAGGGACTTGAATTCCAGCATAACAGAAATGAGCTTGAAATGAGCAGTATCTGTATCCTAGGGCTATACCCTAAAAAGGGAGTTTGTTTGGTACACTTCGTTCATTCATTTGTAAATTAACTCTCTTGATGTCATTGGTTCTGTAATTTGAACCTTTCTCATAGAAGAACTAAGACACAGAGGCATTCAAGATTGTTCACTAAGCAAAGTATGCAATCAAGTAAAACTGGAAACCACCTAAATATCCATCAATAAAGAACTAGTTACTTACAGTACATGCTTACAACATAAAACTATGCCAAAATAAAAAAATGAGATAGTACATGTAGCAGCGTACGTATTAGGGGAAAAAAAGTGGCAGAATATAATTATGACCATAGCTGCCATTTGCTGAAATTTCAACATATCCCAGGTATTACGTCAAGCACTTTACATTATTCCCAATTTTTTCTAACAGCTCTTACTATTAATAAATGATCTCCATTTTACAGATAAAGAAACTAAGAAGGGTTGACTAAGTGTACTGGACCAGAGTGTGAAACCAGGTATGATTCCATAGCCTATAATAATAACCGTTATACTGAGGCACCTCTGTACATCGTTTACAATATGTAGTCATATAGATATAGATTTTCTTTTTATTTTAGAGATGGGGTCTTGCTCTTTTGCCCAGGCTGGTCTAAACTCTTGAGCTCAAGCGATCCGCTCTCATAGCTCAGACTATAGGCACTTACCATAACACCCAGTTATTTTTTTTTTAACTATTTGTATGTTATGTCTATAATATATTCATAGAAACACAACCAAGCAGAATTGAGACAGGAAAATGTTACCTTATATTTTATAAACTTGTTTCAACTTGTTAAATTATTTTTTAAAGTAGGTATTAATAATCTTGCAAAAGCTGGAAGTCAACTAATTCTACCATTCAGCATGAAATTAGAATAGTGAGAGCAAGGAGGCTAAAATCACCCCATAAAATGGCAGCAAGGGGCACCAAACAAATCCTCAATTTAAAACAATAATTAGCTTTTGGTGATTAGCTAAAAACTCAGTTTCTGCTAACTAAAACACTATTTTGTGAAATAAACCAAGATGTTTAAAATAGCTTTTTAGTGCAATACTCTGTGGCTAGAAATGCTAAATCCAAAGCAAATCATGCTTTATTTATTGCTCCAGAAAGCTGCTACGGCAGCCACGGTTATTAAACATCAACTCAGTTTTCCTAAAAATACTTTTTTCTCATCTACCTTTTGTCAGAAAGTACAGTATTAGGCTGAAATGTACCAAATTCCTAAATATGCATAAAAGACAATGCTAAATAAAATACAAAGACACTTAAGACAGTCTCTGTTCCCAATGACTGTCTCAAACTTAGTCTGGGATTCAGATCCTTAAACGACAAGTAAGCAAAAAACATTAAAGAAGCTGGGCAGATCATGAAGTCAGGAGTTCAAGACAAGCCTGGCAAACATGGTGAAACCCCATCTCTACTACAAATACAAAAACTTAGCCGGGCATAGTGGCGCACCTCCGTAATCCCAACTACCTGGGAGGCTGAGGCAGAATTACTTGAATCCAGGAGGCGGAGGTTGCAGTGAGGGGAGACTGTGCCTTTGCACTCCAGCCTGGGCGACAGAGCAAGACTCTGTCTCAAAAAAAAAAAAAAAAAGAAAAGGAAAGAAAAAAAACAAAGATAAAATCATGGCTATGCCAGAAGAAGGTTAAGGTGTCCATAGTAAATTACTGGAAGCGGGAGGGGCAATCTAGGCAGATGACTGACATACAGAAGGACAGAACATCATATCACCAATGTTGTTTTCCTCAAATAGCTAATGTTTAAGTACTTTGTATCTCAATTTAATTATTTTTAATAGAGTCAGGGTCTCACTATGTTGCCCAGGCTGGTCTCAAACTCCTGGGCTCAAGCAATCCTCCCATTTTGACCTTCCAAAGTGTTGGGATTACAGGCATGAGCCATCACACCCAGCCTGTGTCTCAATTTACACAAAGCTCATCAAGCTCTACTGATTAATCCCCACCTCCTGATATCAGGTGTTCAGAAAAATTTGTGGCGCATGATTGTAACAGAGGCAACCGCCCCAATTTATAGCTACCACTTAACAAAATGCTTTATTATTTGCATGATAAAGTTAAAACTGAAAGCTGAACTTGCTAAATATTCTTCTTTGGAAGCAATCAAATAAACTACAGTAACTTATTTAAAGTAACAATTCAACACAGTACAATTTGCTGTTTAAAAGTCTTAAACATAATATGCTGATTCAAAGGGCGACAGAAAAAGACACAAGGGATGTCTCTAAAGTATCTCAATGTCCACTAAATATTAATTATTAGCCAAAATAATAAAATCTCCTTTTTCACAAGGTATTCAGCATATAATGAGAGCTTAGAGGCAAGCACATTGCTAAAATATGTATTTGCTAATAAATTAAAAGGATGATTGACTGGCCCACCACAAGGTGCTCTGTGCAAGTGGTACTAAAAATATTTACAACCCAACTATATTCTTTTTTTGAGACAGAGTCTCGCTCTGTCACCGGGTGCCAGGCTGGAGTGCAGTGGCACGATCTTGGCTCACTGCAACCTCCGCCTCCCAGGTTCAAGCAATTCTCCTGCCTCAGCCTCCCGAGTAGCTGGGACTACAGGTGTGCACCACCACACCCAGCTAACTTTTGTATTTTTTAGTAAAGACGGGGTTTCACCATGTTGGCCAGGATGGTCTCAATCTCTTGACCTCGTGATCCGCCTGCCTCAGCCTCCCAAAGTGCTGGGATTACAGGCGTGAGCCACCACGCCCAGCCTGACCCCAACTATATTCTTAAAAATGTATTCCAGGTGGGCCATCCAGCCAATATTTAGTAAAGTAGCAGCAGAGGCTCAACAATGATGTAATAGTTTGTTTATGCTGAAGGGGAATAAAGCATGTATGATAAAGCCCAAGGCCAAACTGAAAATTCAAGGTTGCTTATGCAGAGAAAGGGTACTTGCTCTTCAATTACTATAATGGCCAAGTTATTTTTCCTCACTTCCTAACGGTACTTTCAACTGCCCCTTTGCACGCCAGCGCATGTATTTTTTGTATTTGTGTGCGTGTGTGTTTGTGTGTGTGTGTGTGTCCCTCTCATATAACTAGGAGAAACTTTTAAAAAAAGGCAAATTGTGCAGTCCTATATCAACTTGCCAAGTACAACTTGAAAATGAAAGAAATGTAAATAAAGTAGGAAACGGAACCTGAAAAAGTAGGAAAATATATCAGAAAATAGTTAAAATTATAGTAAGTCACAGTATTACATACATTAATTCCAGGAAATGCAATTTAAATGTTTCTAATCATCAGAATAACAGAAACAATATTCTTGATCAACCCCAAAATTATAAAAACTGCCATGAAATGCAAGAAGCCAATTTCTGGACAAAATATAGAGGGAATGCAAATTGGAAAAATAACTCTGTAACAAAAGAGAAGAAAGAAATCTAACAAAATGCCTTTAATTTTTTCTTTCCCAAATCCTTAAGTTTCCACACATGAGAATGCTATACAGTGCAGCAGGCCTACATACAATCCTAAGACTAAAAAAATTAAAAAGGCAACTCCCATCAAAAGTACTGACCACAAACTGGGGTCTGTAAGTGGCAACTCTGCCGGGTGCAGTGGTTCACACCTGCAATCCCAGCACTTTGGGAGGCTGAGGCAGGTGGATCACCTGAGGTCGGGAGTTCAAGACCAGCATGGCCAACTTGGTGAAACCCGTCTCTACTAGAAATACAAAAATTAGCCAGGCGTGGTGGCATGTACTTGTAATCCCAGCTACTCAGGAGGCTGAGGCATGAGAATCGCTTAAACCCAGTTGGCGGAGATTGCAGTGAGCCGAGATTGCACCACTGCATTCTAGCTTGGGCAACAAGAGCAAAACTCCGTCTCAAAAAAAAAAAGATTATACACACAAATAAAGCCAGTAAAAGTATAATCATGTGCCACATAACAGCATTTTTCAGTCAGTGATGGACCACATATAGAACAGTGGTCCCATAAGAGCAAACACTATACTTTTACTATTCCTTTTGCGTTCACATATATTTAGATATACAAATGCTTCCTAATGTGTTACAACTGCCTACAGTATTCACCACAATAACACGCTGTACAGGTGTATAGCCTAGGAGAAATAGGCCATATCATAAAGCCTAGGTGCACAGAGTTTAAGTACACCGTTCCCACGATAAAATCACCTAACACATTTTTTCAGAATATATCCAATCATTAAACAACATGCAAGATCTCAGGTTCTACAGTATGTTATATTCAGTGCATACTACAAGTATATACTATATGTTACTTTTGTTTATGTACTTTTGTATATATACTTTTTGTTTACCATGTAAATAACTTGAGATTTAAATGTTATACACACAAAAAAATTGAGCTTGAAAATTAATTGTACTTGAAACTATATATAGAGATCCCAATTGGCCAGGCATGGTGGCTGACGCTTGTAATCCCAGCATTTTGGGAGGCCAAGGTGGGAGGAATGCTTGAGCCCAGGAGTTTGAGACCAGCCTGGGTAACATGGCAAAACCCTGTCACAATAAAAAATACAAATATTATCCAGGTATGGTGGTACATGCCTGTAGTCCCAGCTACTCAGGAGGCTGAGGTGGGAGGATCCCCTGAGCCTGAGAGGTCAAGACTACAGTAAGCCATGATTGCACCACTGCATTCCAGCCTGGGCAACAGTGAGTCCCTGGTCTCAAGACTCCAACTGAACTAACCACACATGGTTCCCTACAGTGTCCACAGGAGATGGTATAGCGTACTGGAATGAGAATGGAACATGGAATCGAGAGCTGATTTAAGCCCTAATCTACAATTTAGCACCTTGATGAACTTGGTCAGGTATTCTCTTGAGCCTCAACTTTAACCAACTTTTAGTGGAACCTCCTATAATGCTTCTGCTTTGTAAATCAAAAACTGGCACTGTCCAATTATTTAAAAGCTGCTATGTAATTAGAACCCTGAACATACAGAGCATACAGAATAAAAGAGACACACATACCCTCTCCCAAAATGAGAAGTAGGTAAGAATCCAAATGGTCTCATTTTACCTGAAAGTAGCTTTATAAACTTGCCTAGATAAAATTAAAGGTGAAATTTAACTGTAATGTTAACCTAAAGCTGACTTAGTTACCCAAGAATAGAGTGTTCTGACGAACCAAAACATTTTCAAAGTTGTTATCCAGCCAGAACTGGCTTCTGCGTTAAGGTGAGGAACTGAGTAGGTTCATACATTTACTCAACTCCAACACCTTACCTTCCAACTTCTCTATCAAAAAGTATGAACTGATAACATGTTTAAGGTAAAACACATCTCAAAACCATATCCAACATTTACTGAGCAACAATTCACTACAGAATCCCCAAATTTTAAATGTGAGACAAAATATCTCACAGTTCTGTTATTTTTCCTAAAGGTTATCTAACACATTGTTTTTCACTGACAACAAATCAGAGGGTTGGGACGGGGTGAGGTCAAGTCCATCCCCAGACAGTGTTCAAAACACCACCAGAGGGCGGGTGTGGTGGGCCTGTAATCCCAGCACTTTGGGAGGCCGAGCCAGGCGGATCACCTGAGGACAGGCGTTCGAAACCAACGTGGCCAACATGGCGAAACTCTCTACTAAATATACAAAAATTAGCCAGGCATGGTGGCACGTGCCTATAATCCCAGCTACTTGGGAGGCTGCGTAGGAGAATCGCTTGAACTCGGGAGGCAGGGGTTGCAGTGAGCTGAGCTTGCACCACTATACTCCAGCCTGGATGACAGAGCGAGACTCCATCTCAAAAAAAACAAAAACCACCACCAGAGATGCTGCATGGGCAACTCACACCAGCACTGAAAAGTCTACTTCATCTTGGGGCAGCTGTTCTCAAGCAGGATTTCTCAAGTTTTCAAACATTTTGGTCTCAGGACCCTTTACAACTCTTAAAATGTACTGAGCATTCCAAAGAGCTCTTATTTAGATGCATTATGCTTACCAATATCCACTGCACTGGCAATTATAACTGAACAACTTTTAAAGTATTTGTTCATTTAAACAACAAGACACTCACTACATGTTAACATAGCTTTAAAAAACTGCTTTCCAAAACAAAAGATTTAGTAAGAACGGCATTCTTTTGCATTTCTGTAAATCTCTTTAATTCTGGGGAAACCAAAGACGGCTGGATTCTCATAGCTGCTTCTGCATTCAATCTGTTGCAATAAATTGTCCTAGTTGAAGCATATGAAGAAAACCCGGCATCAAACCAACATTATAACTGTTTGTTTGTTTGTTTGTTTTATGGAGACTGCTATGTCACCCAGGCTGGTCATGAACTTGTAAGCTCCAGCAATCCTCCCACCTCGGCATCCCAAAGTGCTGGGAGCAACATTATAATTGGAAAAGAGGAGTATTTAGTCTTTTCAATTAATTGTGTGTAGTCTTCTTTGATACCACACCAGAACTCCACAAGTGTCAGTTTTACAAAGATTAGTTACAATATGAAAGTTAAAACCCTATTAATAAACCCTCAGTACTGTTGTATTAAAATCTGGTTTACCTTGCACTCTGAATGTACCCTTGAATGCACATATGATTTTATTACATCACGATTGGTCATTTGGAAAATATGGGTTCACTGAATTATACAGGTCTGCCAGATATTAACAAATATTATTCTTTTTTTAAGCACACACATTATACAGCATCAAAACTATATGCATTAATATTACCACCAATCTCAGCAGAAACACCTTTTAAGTACTGGGAAACTGATAAGCTTATGATGGAAAAACAAGCTTTCTAAAATTCTAAATTTTGCCTGAAAGCTCAAATTTTTCACTGGCCATGAACAGAATCAGCTGTTTACCTTGAAGTGACAAGCTCACTTTACTGTCATGTAAGTCTCCTCTAAATACTCAAACATGAATACCCACAGTTCATTACTTGTTCTTTCGGATAAAAATGAAGCTCCATAAAAACACTAGCTGAGCTCAAAATCAACACACAAGTGCTCCTCCTCAAAAGCACTGCAATAGTCCCGAGTACGCAGCTTGACAAGTACTTTCCACGGTCACGGTGCATTAAAAAGACAAAGTGTCAAGATTTAATAAAATCAACCTCCTTTTACTGCTTCATCAAAAACTTTTTTAAACTAGGAGTATGCAGTCGTTAAGAAATAAAATGACTATATACAATAAGGGTCCTCTGCCTTGATTGCGTCTATGATGGATGCAACATTTCCCACCGTGCTTTTGACCATGAGTACAAAAGCTGAAAGACAAAACATCTCACTAACATGAAAACAGTTTGGGCGCTATGTGCCCTCTGAAAGATCTCAGTGGTCCCCCTCCCCTGGCTTCCACAGATCATGCTCTGGGAAGCACAGTGACACAGTATCACCATCCACCTGTAGGTTCCAGTTCTGCTTATGATGCAGAATTACTCCAATTCCCTCTTTTTTGCGCAACCTCTGCAAACATGTGAGAGGAAAGCTACTGTCTCACCTAAACCTTGCTAAACATCTCTTTCAGTAACTTCAACAACATTTTATGCATGTGGCATCATAAATGCTACCGATACTGATTACTCTCCTTTATGTCTTTTTATCATACATGTGATAGCCAGAACTGAGCTGATGCCAAAAATGATCTGACCAACACAGAGTAGGGCACAAGTACATCTAGTTCCCATAAGGGCATCACACTTTTCAAGAATGCCGTGGTTCTCAACCAGGAGATTTTGCACCCCAGGGTACATCTGGCAATGTCTGGAGACATTTTTGGTCGTCATTACTGGGGAAATGAAGGGGTGGGGGGCCTGGAAACCAGCAGGTGGAAGCCAAGGATGTGTTAAACACCCTACAACACACAGGACATGTACTTGCAAGGAACGAAACTGGCAAAAATGTCAATAATGACTAGGTGAGAAACTCTGTATTTAATAGATCCAAAGGCTATCAAAACTTTTGGAAGCTTAACCACCACCATGACTCTTAAATCAGACTATAATCTTTTCAAACGTATGTATGCTACATAGGAAATTTAGACAAAATATAGACACGATCAAAATGTTCTGTAATATGGTAAATTTCAATAATTCTTATTTAAATCCATTTTGACAACTCACCTAGGGTCCATGCCCCAATGCTACTCACCCATCCAAATTTAACATTAGGACAGGTATACAAAAAATGAAAGTCAAACACAATATAGCTGGGAAATCACAATCCAATACATCGAAAAAACAAAATTTATGACAGTAGTACATAAAAAAGAAAGCAAATTAATGAGAAAGCCCCATTTTTCTTTAGGCATTCTTTGGTCTCTCTACTGTTTACTATAGTAATTATCGTATACCCAGTTTTTGAGCCTCTCTCTTTTGCCCAGGCTGGAGTGCGGTGGCATGACCAAGGCTCACTGCAGCCTCAACTTCCTGGGCTGAAGCAATCCCCCCACCTCAACCTCCCAAGTAGCTGGGACGACAGGCATGAGCCACCACGCCCAGCTAACTTAAGTGGTTTTTTTTTTTTTTTAAATTTTTAAAAGACGGGGTTTCACCATGTTGGTCAGGCTGGTCTTGAACTCCAGACCTCAGGTGACCCGCCCGACTTGGCCTCCAAAGTGCTTGGATTACAGGCGTAAGCCACCACGCCCGGCCAACTTAAGTGTTTTATGTAGAGATGAAGTTTCGCCATGTTGCCCAGGCTGATCTCAAACTCCTGGCCTCAAGCGATTTACCTGCCTGGGCCTCCCAAAGTGTTGGGATTACAGGCGTGAACCACCACACCTGGCCCTGTCTTCCATTTTAAATACTTGAACTAACTCGCAAAGAATCTGAAATACCTAAGGTCTTTCATGGAAATGTGTACCTTCCCTCTTCAAAGAATGTTGGGAGAAAGAAGGTATAAAAGTACTTTTAATTCCTAGAAATAAGACACAAATTACTTAACGTTATTTCTTCATTGAAGCCTTTTAAGATGTACATTTATCACTTTTAATGCTGGTATGATTATCAGAAAAAGAAATCTCTTTTCAAAAACAGCAAAATGTTAACTGTTAATAATGCAGCCATCACATGGCATCACTGCAAACATTTATTTCCCACTGAACTGAGAAACACCACAAAAATCTCACTCAGACTAAGTTCTCCTAGGGTCGCTTACCATTCAATCAAAGGGAAAAATCAATCAACAGAAATTATGCAGATTCCAAGATTTTAGACACGTATGAAAACATGAAAACAAACGTTTTCATCACAGAAGTAATAATGTAATAGACTTCTTAATAATGTAACAAGGGTTGGTGAGTGGGATTGAGACATGACAAGGAATTCCTGGAGCCATGAAAAATCCTTTTAAAATACATAAATTGCGATAGAAAATTAAGGTCTGTGTCCAAGTTAGAGTCTCGCCTGTAAAGAAACACATCCATACACATATATAATTGTAAAACTATAATCGGTGATTATTTGCGAAAAAGAAATTATCCTTAAAAAAAAAATGGACCTGAGTTAGTACATTCGATGTCTAGAAACCGCAAAAATCTTTATCCTGAATTTAACCAAAACTTTGAGTGTCAATTACATGTTGCGTTTTGAGGCTACTAAGATGAAAAGAACTCGGTCCCTGGTCTCAAAGAAGCACTCTTACACTTCAATCTTCAAAAATGGAAGAAATGCAGTCTCACTATTTAGGCCTCTACAATGCTGTATATTCGCAGAAAAAATAATCTGTCATCTACTGGCAATGATCTGCCAAATTATATCTCATTATCAGAAAAAAAGGGGGAGGGAAGAAAAAACTTTTTTAAAACCCTCTAAGAAGAGAAAAAGGCCTAGTGGGATTAGAAAGCATAAAGAGACTAGCTTTAAGCCTACAACCAACAACAACAAAAAAGTATCACCAGAGATAGAGAAAGAAGGAAGCAAGAAACCCGGTTACCCCATCGAAATAAAACAGGGAAAGCAATTCGTAAGTCGTTTCGGAGGAGGGCACCCTGGTAAGGGCCCCCTTCTCCGACCGCGAATGCTACGGGGGAATGGGGCGGACGTGGAGGCAGAGGGGCTCCACGCTCAAAGCTAGACTTTTAACTCGTGCTCCTACATTCAAACAAGGTCAGTGGAAGGGGGCTAACTCGGGCGCACCACACAGGCATCTGGAAATGGGAGGAAGAGAGTGAGCAAGCGGAGGCAGACCAGGAACAGAGAAGAAACATCGAATGGGCCCGAGAGTCGCCGAGAGCGAGCCCGAACCCCAGGTGCTGATCCCGCACGGAGCTGAGTCTCCGTTCCCAGCCGCCGGGCAATGTTTTGTTTTGGTTTTCTTTGCGGACGGGGCGGAGAAGCTGGAATAGCCAGGTTAGTTAGAGGTTCCTCTAGCTCTTCCGGAAGGGGAAGGCCCCCGGCCCGACGGCAGCAGACCCAGCCAGGAAAGGTTGGGGGACGCGGGAACCCTGCACATGGGGGAACTGTGCGGCGGCAGCGGGAGAAGAAACAGGAAGGTCCCCAGTTCTGCCTACCTCCCACCAGCGGGGAGGGTCGGGCTCGCGTGCCACCCTCTCCGCCTACTTCTTCCCCTTCCCGGACGCCCCCCAAGGCCCAGCCGGCGTGCGAAAGAAAACAGCATACAAATTACTTACAACGGCATCGTCTCCTGCGCCGGCACCGCCCAGTCACTTCCCCCCCGCAACCGCCGCCGCTGCCGCCCTGGGCATGATCCACTGAGGCGGGAGGGAGGGGGGGGCCTGCCTCAGCCCTGGGTCCAACCCCTCTCCCGCACCGCTCCCGCCGCTTTAAGCGCTTCTCCTCCTTCCCCTTCGTCCTAACATGGCGCCCGAGCGCTACCACAGCAACGTTCTAGAACTGCTGACGCCACCACGCACGCTGTGCGCACGCCTGCGCACGAGCAGCCGGCCGCCGCGAAGCCTCACGGGAAGCGTGGTTCATAACGCCGCCGGCGGCCCAGCAGTTAACACCGGGTCCTCTCACGCTTAGCAGTGGGTGTCAAATGGTGGGAGGGAACGGTCAGGGAGGCTCCGGGTGGTGGGTGGTACCTCGGTCGGGGATGCTCTTGTGGGTAATGCGGCGTAGACGGCGCGAGGAAGAACCCGGAGAGACCCTAAGCCCGCGAGGCGCCGCTTCCGGCGCAGTGTGAGGTTCCGCCTTTCCCGCCGCCTGAGGTCGCGGCGGCTGCTCTTTCCCGGAACGGCGTCCCTGGAGGCGCTGCCTGGGGGCCGAGGCACCCACGCGTGTACCGTGTGTACCCCACAGCGCTGCACTCAGGACGGCTCGCGTGAGTCGCTGCCTTGGGTTGGAACCGGTTACTCAGCCGCTTGGTACTGGACTGCGAAGTACCGAGTACTTCTCCCGACAGGGGTGCCGGCCCCGTGTGATGCAGGGAGAGGTGCTTAGCCTGGAGCCGACGAAGACGTGTGCCCAGTACCCCCTTTCCCTCCCAGACTGCGTCCCACCCGGATGGCGCTTTCCGTCCGTTTTAACCACTGGTGTATTCCTGATGCCTGACCCAGGCGCTGAAATATTTGTGGAGCATTCGCCTACACGTGTGGGTTAGGACTGTGATGGCAGTCCGCGAATTCTGGAACACGGGCTGACGTTATTTTTGAACAAACGATGCCCTGGAACTTCCTGATAAAGTTGACCTTCCATAGGAACACCGATGGCGGTAACCGCTGGCATTTTAGCAAAAGCTGTCTTAGTCATAATTTCCCCTTGACTGTGTTTCCAGCCCTTAGTCTATCTCAGGTGGGACCTGGAGGTCGGCCTTCTCCCGACCCCTCGGCAAAAGTTTGAGAAAGTGCTTGAGGCAGAACCTCTGCTCTCATATTGCCTTCATCTTCGAATTAGAACGAGTAGTAAGTTCTACAGTGTCACACAGAGACCCGGAGAGGAGGAGGAGGAGGGAAAGAAACACGGGATGCTGCGTCAACCAAAGTTCTAAACTCTAAATATTTTAATATGCTCTTGTGCGTCTCAGGAAGTTTCACAAAGGCTTTCCCTTTTTTTTCTCAGAATGTCTAGTAGGACTAATGACTCAGAATGGGAAGAGCTCAGGACCTAACCTGCTCTGTCCAGAGGGTAGCCCCTTACCACTTAGGGCCACTGAGCACTTGAAATGAGGCTACTTCGTTTAGGTGCAGAATACGCACGGGTGTTAAGAGTTCGAGGAATGTGAAACACTTCCCTGATCACATTGAAATATGTTGGTTATATTGCAGTAAAGAAAATGAGCCGGGCACAGTGTCTCACACCTGTGATCCAGTACTTTAGGAGGCTAAGGTGGGAGGACCACTTGAGCATGAGTTAGAGACCAGCCTGGGCAATGTAGGAAAACCCCTGTCTCTACAAAAAGTAAAAAAATAAATAAATTAGCTGGACATGGTAGTATGTGCCTGTGGTCCCGTTTACTCCAGAGGCTGAGGTGGGGGGATTGATTGCTGGAGTGGGAGGTGGAGGCTGCCTTGAGTCGTCATCTCACCACTGCACTCCAGCCTGCGTGACAGAACGAGACCGTCTAAAAAAAAAAAAAAAAAAAAAAAAAACCTAAAAAGTAATTTTCTCTCTTTTTTTAAATGCGACCACTAGAAAATTTTAAGTTATATGTGTGGTCTTCATTTCCGCAAATTGTGCTGATCTGGACACAGATTTGTATTTGATTCTCATTTCTTCCACTTAGTCTCTTATCCTCTTGTCACGAAGGTGGCTTTGGGGACCCAGTAGCATAGTTGTCCTTAAAAGACTGAAAATCTGAGATCCAGGTAATTCAATAACATATTAAGGCTGTGGACTTAAAAGTTGCTTATAAAGATATGCCCTGAGGCCGGGCACGGTGACTCACTCACACCTGTAATCCCGGCACTTTGGGAGGCCAAGGCAGGCAGATCACAAGGTCAAGAGATAGAGACCATTCTGGCCAATATGGTGAAACCCCTTCTCTACTAAAAATACAAAAATTATCTGGGCATGTTGGCGTGCACCTGCCTCGGCCTCCCAAATAGTCCCAGCTACTTGGGAGGCCAAGGCAGGAGAATCGCTTGAACCCAGGAGGCAGAGGTTGCAGTGAACCATGATTGTGCCACTGCAAGACTCTGTCTCAAAAAAAAAAAAAAAAAAAAAAGAAATGCCCTGAGGCCTGGCACAGTGGCTCACTCACACCTGTAATCCCAGCACTTTGGGAGGCAGACAATTACTTGAGCTTCGGAGTTCTAGACCACCCTGGGCAAGATGGCAGAATCTCATCTCTACTAAAAAAATGATAAAGTCAAAAAAATTAGCTGGGCTTGGCACAAGCCTGTAGTCCCAGCTACTTGTGAGGCTGAGATGGGAGGATCACCTGAAGCAAGGAAGTTGAAACTGCACACTAGCTTGGCAACAGAGCAAGACCTTGGCAGGGGCTGGGGGTGGGGCGGGGCGGGGGGGGGAAGGAAGGAGAAGGAAGAGGAAAAGAAAGAGAGAAAAAAAAGTATTTTTAGTACAGATGAGCCCGGGAAGTCAAAAAGAAAAAGATACGCACTAATGATGAACTTTATGAATTAAAGAATGGGGACTTTTTCAGCTTATGCTGTCCTCTGCCAGGCATCTCAGAAGGCAGTGAAGAAAAGGATGATAAACATCCATGCTTTTGGTCTATAATTGCTTCAAACTATTTTTGTTTCAGCCTTTCATAGAATGAGGCAGCTAGATAGCACAGCTGATGAATATTTTGTACCTAGAATGTGCTAGATACCACGCTACTTGCCTAAGACATTTAAAAGGAACAATATTGAGGATGGAGTCAAGGTAGACTTCATGTTAGAGGTCACTTCAGACACATTCTGATCTATTAGGGTTTGGTAAGTAGACAGGAGTAGAGGGGCAGCTCAGGTAAACAGAACAAGTTTTAAAAATAAAATAAGGCCGGGCACAGTAGTTCACGTGTGTAATCCCAACACTTTGAGAGGCTGAGGCAAGCAGATCGCCTGAGGTCAGGAGTTCAAGACTAGCCTGGCCAACATGGTGAAAGCCTATCTCTAGTAAAAAAAAAATTAGCCAGGCATGGTGGTGGGTGCCTGTAATCCCAGCTACTCAGGGAGGCTGAGGCAGGAAAATCACTTGAACCTGGGTGGCGGAGGTAACAGTGGACCGAGATCATGCCATTGCACTCCAGCCTGGACAACAAGACCAAAACTCTGCCTCAATAAATAAATAAATAAATAAATATTAAAAAGTACAAATAATTTATTTGGAGAAAGGGAGAGTTTTGAAGACTAAACCACAAAATATTTAGTGAGGAGTGGTGGAAATAAAGCTGGAAAGCAAGTTAGAGGCAGAAGATAAGGGGCATGGTGGCGCACACCTGCAGTCCTAGCTATTCGGAAGGCTGAAGTGGGAGAATCACCTGAACCCGGGAAGTCAAGGCTATAGTGAGCGAAGATCATGCCACTGCGCTGCAGCCTGGGTGACCGGATGAGACCACGTCTCAAAAAAGAAGGAAGATGGGAGGGCATATAATGACCATAAACAGACAAGGGAATTATAGACTGTGATAAGAACTATTATCAAACCAGGCAATAGAGTTATGGTGGAGGTCAACTTCAGATAGACAAGGCTTTTCAGAGGAACTGATCTTTGAGCTGAGACCTGAAGTTAATTCTGAGAGATTTTGAATTTTTCTTTTTGTGAATGGAGGAGCCATGTAAAGTTTTAAAACTGGAGTGAGGTTATATTTATATTTTTGGAAAGATGACTGAAAGTGTAAGGAATGAATACGAACTAGGAGAGGTTTTGAAGATGGAAGATGGGTGAGGTGGCTCTTGCACTCTTTCAGATGAGAAATGAAGTTTGAAATAAGGAAGAGAGGAAGGGAACCATTTGAGAAAGATTGAGGAGGCACAGTTAATTCTGGATGTGAGAGGTCATGGAGGGGAAGAAGACCAAAATGATTTCAGAGGTTCTGGGTGGGGGCGGGTGACCGTGCTTGGAGCCACTGGTAAGTGAAATAGGAAATGGACGAGGATAACTGGTTGAGTGGATGAGATCGGGAGAGTAGCAGCTATGTGTTGATTTTGAAGTGCCTGTGGGACATTCAGAAATGTCTATGAGACAGTTGAAAATATGCTTCTGGAGCTAAGAAGAGAAATCTGGGCTGGAAACATAAACTCTGAAAGCAAGAATCATGGCTTGGAATCATGTTTTGGCTCTGAAAGGACCTTATACATACACCCTACTCCAACTCAAATCTTATGAATGAGTAATAAGCTGGATGCTCACAGATCATATTTAGGACCCAGTTAAGAATAAAACTCTCACCAAGGAACGTGAAGAGTGAGATAAGACCAATTGATAGTATATTGGCACCAGTCTACTGTTACCCTTGCCTTGCTTGTCCTGAGTCCTGCCCACACCTCCTTCCAGCTGCTGCTGGTGTCCATGGCTATTGCCGCATCACCCAGTGCCTGTTTTCTGCTGGCTGCGGAGAAGGGGGAAGACGTGTTCTACTGGAATTTTAAGTATAGTAATCTCTCTTTATCCCCAGGGAATACCTTCAAAGAGTCCCAGCAGATGCCTGAAACTGAGGGTAGTGCTGAACCCTATATTTACTGCATTTTTTCCTACACGTATATACCTATGATAAAGTTTAGTTTGTAGATTAGGCACAGTGAGAGGTTAACAGCAACAATAATAAAATAGAACAATTAGAATAATGTGCCAGCATGACTACTCTTGCCCTCTGGGGCCATTATTATTATTATTTTTCCACCTGCGCCTCTCTGGGGCCATTATTAAGTAAAATAAGAGTGACCTGAACACAGCACTGTAATCTTGGACAGTTGATCCGATCATGAAGAGGGCTGCTAAGCATATACAGTGTGGAAACACGGGATGGGATGATTCATGTCCACCTGAGCAAGAATGCACAAGATTTTATGACACTACTTGGAGTGGTATGGAATTTTAAACTTAGGAGTTGTTTATTTCTAACATTTTTCATTTACTATTTTCAGCCCATGGTTGACCACAGGTAACCAAAACAGTAAAGAGAAACTCTAGATAAAGGGGGAATACTGTATCATCCAGATTGCATTTTCCACAGAACAATGTCATAAATAGTGGAAGAATTTCAAAACTGGTTCCCGGAAGTCCACAGTGCATTCAGACAACAAAAAGTGCATGAAAATGTTTTTGAGAACAGAAGCTCTTCATACATTGGGAACTACATGAATTTGTGTTTTGGTGTCATTTAGGAGTAGTAATAGGAGATACTGTGTGACACAGAGATTTTTATCCAATAAGGAACTCTGATGATCCACTGGGCCAATACTTTTTCAAAAAAGACTTATTAATTACTAAAATAAAAATAATAATATAAGCATTTTTATCCAATGAATACTATACTCTTGAGCAGTCTTTTCATTAAATTCATATCCCCTTTTATTTTACTTACCTAATTATTTTTTGAGACAAGTCTTACATTCTGTCACCCAGGCTGAAGTGCAGTGCTGTGATCATAGTTCACTGTAGCCTCCATCTCCCAGGCTCAAGTGATCCTCCTGCCTCAGCTCCCAAGTAGCTGGGACTACAGGTGCATGCCACCATGCCCAGCTAATTTTTTTTTATTTTTAGTGGAGACAAGGTGCCAGCTATGTCACTCGGGCTGGTCTGGAACTCTTATCCTCAGGCAATTCTCCTGCCTCAGCCTCCCAAGTGCTAGAATTACAGGAATGAGCCACCACATCCAGCCACTTTATTATTTTGACTTTCACATTTAATACTATGCTCCATTTCAAAATAATTTTTTGTACAGTATGAGATAGAGGTCAAGGCTTGGCTTTGTTTTTAATATGCAGATCTCCAGTTGACGGCCATGGACCATTTATTAAAAGACCATTCTTTCCTATCGAATTGCCATGGCACCTTTGCTGTAAGTCATGTGACTGTAAATGTGTGGGTCCATTTCTAGGTTCTTGATTCTGCTCCATTGATTTATGTGTCTGTTCTAATCACTGTAGCTTTGTAATAAGTTTTGGTATCTGGAGTGTTTAAGTACCATAGGTTTGTTCTTGAAGATTGTTTTGATTATTCTAGGTCTTTTGTATTTCCATATACATTTTAGAACCAGATTTCTGATTTATTTATTTATTTTTATTTTTTTAAAAGACGGGGTTTCACCATGTTGGTCAAGCTGGTCTTGAACTCACAACCACAACCTCAGGTGATCCGCCCGCCTTGGCCTCCAAAGTGCTTGGATTACAGACATGAGCCACCACACCCGGCCCTTTTTTTTTTTTTTTTTTTTTTGAGATGGAATTTCTCTCTTGTTGCCCAGGCTGGAGTGCAATGGCACAATCTTGGCTCACCGAAACCTCCATCTCCGAGGTTCCAGCAGTTTTCCTGCCTCAGCCTCCCGAGTAGCTGGGATTACAGGCATGCGCCACCACACTCAGCTAATTTGTATTTTTAGTAGAGACCAGCTTTCTCCATGCTGGTCTTGAACTCCCAACCTCAGGTGATCTGCTTACCTTGGCCTACCAAAGTGCTGCGATTACAGGCATGAGCCACCGTGCCCGGCCCTGATTGCTGATTTTCATCCCCTAAAAAAAAAATTAAATGAGAAGGAATCAATGCTGGATGCAGGGTTGATGCCTTTAGCAAAATCGGCTTCTAGGCGAAGGAGGATGACAGTGAATGCTGACAACCAGGGAAGGCAGGGGTGATGTGGTCTATGGGCGTGTAT